>JAUTCZ010060491.1:0-18250 GCA_032273805.1 Melanodrymia brightae | reverse complement strand
AGACAGAATAGCACACAACACGGAATTTGATAAACCAGACGTGTTTCACTGGCTGTAACGGAAAATAGCCCATAAAATGTTTTGCGCTGTGAAGGATCGATCTATCGACCCATCCCGCCACAGGCGGACATTCTATCTCTGAGCTACGTCCCGCTCCCTCCCTAAAAAACCATCATACATGCCCCATTTTATTTATATCATATTATGCACCATAAACAAAAAAACCTCTATAGAATGATAATGATCGGGAGGGTGTAGCCTAACGGGCTGAAATCTTTCCTATATTTAGTTACAGGTATATACAATACGATGATTGCCTTAGTGATAATACTAACCACAAAATAGTAGACGTTTCAAGCCTCCAAATTTCTGGTCAGAAACAAAAATGGCTGCATGATTTACGAGCATGCGCAGTATTATTTCCTCAGAAAGATTTAGTGGCGCGATATACAGTATTTCGGCTATTTTCGGATTAAATCGGGCCAGGTTCAAAATGTACAATGTATAGTTACGTGTCAAACATTTACTCTTGTACTATTATGCCCGTGTAACACTTTTTCAGATTAATTTTTTAAAATATTAAACAGGCTCTGTTTACAGGTTCTGTTCTATGTGCATAAAGGAGTACCCTTACAATAAAATGTATGAATGCATGCATTATCAAATTTTTTACTAACACAATGTTTAGTACAATTTTCATTGACTTTTATTGATATACTGTATATTCACTTCGATATTAACACATTTTTGAAATTATATTAATAGTTTTATTTCATCCAAGCTTCTTCGATTTTAACTGCCGTCTCGGTTGCTTTGGTTTGAGTTGTCAATAGCGTAACACAACAGCGTATACTAAGTTATGCTGTTTTTATACAGAGAAAGTTACAATAAAATTATATTTACAAAGCTTGATGTTCAATCATTTTCACACTGTATAGTTAGATATATAACTTATTAGTTAAACAGGTAGGTCGCAAATTGTTAAATTTATCACACAAATGCAGATAGTTAACATTAGACCCAGGCCTACAGACAATTAACATTATAGGCCTAGGCCTCCTTTCAAAGATAAACAGTCATAGATCACTGGTTGAAACGGAAAATAAATAAACGAGTCCTCTAAGGAGGATCGATCCGTCGGCCCATCAAGGTTCAGGTGTACGCTTTTGCGCTGAGCTACGGAACCCTCTTTCGGCCTGCTTTCAACGCGGTTTCAGAAATTTTCAGTTACATAATTTTTATTTTCCGACAGTACATATCATGGCATTTGTTACACCAGTACTGGGATTACAAATCTCATATGCCACGATTGGAATTCGAATCAAGTGTCTACCATTCTCAGGCACGATGCATTAATCACTGAATGCGCTACGGACGCCGGTTACTTTTGGCATGTCGCTGTAGTCAACGTCGACTGTTACTTGTAATTACTTGGCGTTAAAGCAAACAATAAAAGGACACCAGTTCTTAGCCTTTGTTAGCTGCTAGTATTAGTTAACAGTACACCTCTGAGGGCGCAAAGGCGGCCTTTGTTAGTGGTAGTAGTACCTAACAGCGACTAATAGTTTTCTTCTACTAGTAGATAACAGTAGGCGGATCGGGTGCATCTCCATGAAGAGTTAGAATTTTGTTCTGTTTTGTGTTTTAGATTGGTCATGTAGCGTTTATGATGTTTATGATGTTTATGGCGTTTATGAAGTTTATGGTTTCATATTATCTATTATCTGGTGTTTCAGTTATATTATATCGTGTTTCGGTTCTGTTATCTAGTGTTTCAATTCTACTGTCTTATATTTTAGTTCTTTTATCTGACATTTCAATTTATCTGGTTGTTTTCAGTTCTGTTATCTGGTATTTCAGTTCTATTGTCGATGGTTTAAGGTTATTGTACTGTGGTTGCTTCTATTGTTTGTGTTTTATACTTTAATATAATTATTATATTGCCTTTCACGCCAACTGTCTTGTTTTTTCTATTTCTTTGTATTTTACTACTATTAGTAACTGTTGTGTTTCACTTGTATTATCTGGTGTTTAACTTCTTTCATTGGGTGATTCACTTCTATTATAATTATTGTGTTTCAAAACATTTATCTTGTGTTTTAGTGTCTTTATCTTGTGTTACAATTAGTTTATCTTGTGTTTTAGATCGTTTATCGTCTTCTACAATTTGTTTATCTTGTGTTTCAGATAATTTATCTTGGTTGAACATTTACACCTAATATTTACGTCTCTGACAAAAACAACACAACACCACCATATAATGATTTTTCCAAATGTGTTTCTCTACTGGTCAAAATGCAATAAGTTCCGCGACGTATAATGAAATATACAGATGAGCACCTTTATGCAAGCAATGAAAACAAATAGGTAAATAAAACCTTCAACATACACATATACATGGGATTGCTATGCAGGAAAATGACATGCTGAAACATCGAAAACCTATTATATCGTGTAAGTTAAAGGGCCGAAGAGTATGTGCGTTTGCCTAAATGAAATAAACACACGATGTGTTTATTTACTGTGAGAAATTGGTTTCACAGATTGTATAGTGGACTGGCGAAGAAACGTCTTTATATTAGCAGTTAGACCACTGAAACCAAACAGTTTATGTTAAAATATTTGCAAGATGAAATAGACACACGGCACGCCGTTCTGAGGTCTGAATAAATAAATAAGCAGGACCTATAAACAAACACGGGTATGGATAAGGAGAATTAGTGATCTGCTAATTAAATAAACCTGTGGGCAAACACTGCATTGCAGAGCTATCCAGATAAACGCTGACCTGAACGTCTGGCCGGGCCGATTAGTTTATTAAGTTAGATACGTGTTTCGTTAGTTAGTTAGTTAGTTAGTTAGTTAGTTAAAGGTTATTTACATGCGTATATCCAATTAGGTTTCAAGCACGTCTGTCCTATACACGCAGTCTAGGTAGCGTCGACTGTCTGTCCAAGACAGAAGTTAATATTAGTATGAGAGGAAGCTCGCAGCTTATTACCAAGCAGTAAGAGATGGTTTTTTAATAATTACGTACTCCAACAATGAGGACAGTGCATACCACGGCCTGTGTGTTTAGACCACTGAGCTTAACGCTGGTAGGCAGTGGGTTCGAATCCCGTTCGTTGCGATGGGATTTTTTATCACAGTACCGGCTACAACCCTAGAGAGTATTTTGCAAGTCGTAATGGGTAGAATACATACACGGACACACAAACACGCACACACAAACACGCACGCTCGAGCACACAGTCAACATTGTAAAAAGTGGGCACTTGAATAGATCCCCTCTCCGACCTTGGATCCGCCCTTGACTGTGTCGTGTAAAAGTGCAATATTTGTTATTACATAAAGTATTGTTTTATGTTTTTGATTTGTTGCTCTTGATAATATTTTATCGAATGCAACACAACACTAAAAACAAGAAACAGTTTTGTTTCTTTCCATAATCATCTACTTTATACATTCATACTTTCCTTAAAGCTATTTTCAAAACGTCATAGAACACAAACTTTAGGGAATGTTAGTAAATAAACTTCTTAAATTGTCAGCTTCTTGTTGGTTAATTCGCTACATGTTCAGCTTTGTGAGTTCTGAGCCCAGCATGTTATTGCAGGGGAGGTTTCCAGGGCCCTGATGCCTTGCTTGAGTGATGGGCTCGAAGAGAAAGCAAATGTTCCAGTGTGTATCATATCAAACGTGTGTTTTTTCTTCTTCTTAACACCGAGCACGTCAGCTGGGGATAGCCAAGAAGTGGAAAGAAGCCCGGAAGATAAATAAACTCGACTTGGAATCAAACGCTCTGCGTGCAGAAAGTAGCATTTCTTTCTAAAACATTTATATTTTACACCCACCTCTTCGCACCTGGTCGTGTTTGTGCCTGGAAAGCGAAATGTGAACACCTTGGCTGCAGGGGTCAGACTAAACATTTTATAAAATCAGTACCTTTCATGCTTTCAGCCCGAGGGAAGAGTGAAATATCAAAGAAACTGACATGCGAATGTGACATAATAAATATCGCGTTATTTCCATAGATCGCGTGTAGATTTCAAGTTGACACGTGCGATAACGGCCATATTGAGAAAACTTTTCATAGATTAGAGCACCTCGGTGGCGGAAAATATGAAAAGACAACAGGAAACTACACATTACGTTAAATGCCATGAGCTAGAACGATATTAATTTGTCAGTTTGGGGAAATCATTGGTTCCGTATGTGACACGTAGTGTTCATTATGATCCTCTACATATACAGGTTGTCAGGGGCGGTTATAGATGGGGCAGGAGGCGACTCACGCGCACAATTCTGTTTATCATCATCAAGTCTCAGTGAAGTGCCCCAATTCTGACAAACATACAACAGACAGCATTTTATACACATAAATCCAATGGGTTCACTGAGGATCGATCCTTCGACCTCTTGAATCTCGATCGAACGCTATTGTGCTGAACTATGCCCCGCACCTCTCAATATAAGATATTGCAAGACATCAATTAAGCCAGTGCTGTGTCTTATTGAGAAAGTCGTATCTGAATGTCCACTAAAAACTATTCATTTAATTTTCGTCACTTTTTATTTTAGTATATTTTATTTTATTAATTAGTTTTTTCTTATTTAAAAAAAAATCTTTGTATTGTTAAAATTTGTATATAAATAATACATGTAAATATTTCTTAAGTGTGCTTCATCTGACAAAATACATCAACCAGAACATCTTTTATGTGGTTCCAGATTTACTAAGTAACTAATACATGTACGTGTATATAAAATAAAAGTTTGATTGAAAACATATCTTTATTGTATTTATATACAACTATAATACTATTTAATGCAGTTAAATGGATTTATGTAAACTGATGAATATCCAGAATAAAATGCAAAGACAACTCTTCCCGCTGCGTAAAACAGTTCACTAAATTATGGTTCTTGATTCAAAGATCTGGCAGAGGGCGCTATTACACAAACGAGTTTGGTAAATGCAATTAATTGTAAAATATTATATTAAATAACTATCTACATTCCGGAATATATCGGTAATGTGTATTTTGTTCCGTATGTTTAGTATATTAGTAGATAGAAAGAAATGATGGTTGATTAATTGCAAATTACTTTGTTTACGAACTTTGCGTCTGAGAAAATTCTTTGAGGTGACGAAGGATGGCGGCCAATGGCATGAGCTAAAAATAGCCCGTGACCGTAGCTTCGCGCTTACCCACAGGCAGCAGATAAATAAAGAATGGCCGTTTTACTGTTAGGAAGTTCCCATATACGAAGACTGGGAAATTATATCGACGAACGGCCGTTATTAAAGAATTTTAACTTGGGACATTCTGTTTCTGTTAATTACTGTGGAATCGGTGGCGGGAAACTGTCTAGTACCGACCACATGACACGACTAGAACATGCAGTACAGCACTTGAAACCAGAACATTTAGTGTTTCACATTGGAGGTAATGATTTGGACTGCAAAAATGCAGAAATGGATAGAGAGTTCGCACATGAGATAATGTTGAAACTGGTGTGTATCGCAGAGACATTAGCTGTACGATATCATGTTAAACATACCATAATATGTCAGTTGTTACCACGATTTACCACTAGACATATCGTGCCACAAGTATACAATGAACTAGTGCAACAAGCTAACTCTCTTTTAAAATTAGAGTTAGTAACCAAACCAGCCATGCAGTACTGGACCATTCAAGGTGTGAAGAACAGTCGAATGCCCATATTTACTGATGGTGTTCACTTTAATTTGGAGCATGGCATGCCAAAATATTATAGAAATATACGAGGTGCAATAATCAAGTCTCAGCTGCAAATTAAAAAATACATTTAGGTTCCAGGAGAAAACAGAATAATCGGACAATGGTTAATGTTTAATTTACAAATTATGGTAGTTCATATCAATGTACCGTATATGCAGGTATAATTTTGCAACAGTATATTATCTGTGATGTATAAAGTTCATACTAATGGTTATGCAGTAATTTTAACCATATAACGATCCAGTACATCGAGGCGAGGAATTCTTACACACTAGTATTTGGTGGTAATATTCCTTCATGTTATGTTACCTTATGTAGATGTCTGTGATATGTGGTACCACTGGTTACTTACTGCAGCTGTATTATGTCTGTGCAATATACACAGGGTGCTCTGGGTGAGGTTTACCTTTTGCAGTTGTCTGTGAGAAGCGGCACAAGGAGTATGATTAGTATATTTGTACTATGTGCTGCGCTAAGAGTTTATCACACAATGTTATCACAGTTATACTGTGTGTGTTGGGTCGGTTTGTACCTATTGTATATGTACATGTATGTGATAAAAGGCGCAGTTGATGTGCTTGGTATAGGTATACGGCTTACTGTGCTATGATTCACATAAATGTCTGTTTTTGCACTATCTGCTTTGGGTTCATTAGCACCTACTGCAGCTGTATGTGTTAAATCACGCAGTTGGAGTGTTGTAATACAGTGGCACTATATGGCTACACTCGTGCCAAACGATCGTCGGTACGGGTGTGCAAACAATAATCTCAACTAACTACTTGGAAGCAATCAGTATACTTTTCATGTGGATATGAATAGTAGACTAAGTGTTGACTACAGTTTGTGATGTTACGTTCAACTAGTAGTCCAGCAGGTAAGTGGACTATTGATATGGTACGGTAATACAATACATAATTGTTAGGGTTAAAATTTAAAATGGATAACTATTTGTGCTCTTAATATAGTATATTGATAATTGCAGCATAATGTCATCTAATGATACCAACCCTCCTCCAAGGAAATCCAGACGAATATGCAAGAACTATTCCTGCGGCATTAGGTTCGCCGACACAAGGTGATGGAAATACCAGCACAATGGCAGATTTAAGAAGCAAATCCGGTCACAGGGCAAAGCCAAAGAAAACAGCAAAAGGTGTGACAAAAACGGCAGGACAGTCAAATATCGAGATACATGTAGAAAAGCAAATTGAGGCATACATCAATGCCGCAATACCAGCAGACCACAATTGCGTTTCAAACCTGTGCCTAGATTATCCCAGCACAGGTCACATTTAATAGTGTACAATCATGTTATATGCCAATAATATTATTTATGATAACAAATAATCCCATTTAATGCGGTCTGCAGTTAATGGGAGATAACCCACATTTAAGTATGTAATGCAAAATTTACCAAAGGGAGGTTAATCCACTTATCCGACCTTTACAGCCTAGGCTAAGCAGCCAGCGAGAAGTGACTTAAAAAAATTCTAATCCATTTCCATCCACAAAAAGTAAACAGAGTTTTTGTGTGTAAAAGTTAAACATGCCTGGAAATAGAAAATGCAAATCAACATCTGCAGCAGCGCAAGGAAGACTGAAGCGGAAAACAACTCAGCCGGCGTGATTTAACAATGACGGCATGGGGAGAGAAAAGACTTGACGACCGGATACAACAGACAAAAGAAAACGGAATGATGGAAGGGACGAGAATATTGGACACAACATGGGGGACGTGCGACGAGAGGTCCGCCAATTGCTTTCCAGGCCAACAACAGACTTTGGTGAGTTAAACAATTCGCCTATTGTTATGAGGGAGGTGAGAGCGGTTGAATTATTAACGGCGCCGCCAATTAGTACATTTGACAGAATTGTAAGATTAAGCTACTTTCCTATTGATGAATTAAATATATATTTGTATAAATATTTCCATCCAAATACATGCATTATAACATATTTTCTTCATCTCATTTATTATTTTGCAGGACTGAAAATACATGGAGTTCTGGGTCTGCTGTAGAAAAACTCCAAAGATGCTATGAGTTTTTTCTGTGGTAACAGATTGTGAGAGGATTTTCTGCTTTGAAACGCATTAAAACCTGTTTAAGAAATAGACTTTCCCAAAGGATCCTCAACAATTTAATGCTTGTGTCTGTTGAAGGAGAAGAAGATGCAGAGGAGACCTACTACCTTGATGCAGCACGCAGATGGCATCCAAAGGGGAACAGAAAAATAGACTTTTCTATGTGAAATAAGACTGTAGAGTGCTATCCTCATTAATTTAAATAAACTGGTTTTAACAAACTTTTCTAGTTCATTTATTTCATTCAGAGCGAATTTGGGTTTTTTAAAAAAAATTTAAGGGGGAGGGGTGGGGGAAAGAGGCCGCCCCCCTTTAATTTTCGGCCAGCGAGAACACTGCACACCCAATGATCACTTGGCAAGATGTGTGGTTTTGTTGTCCCACCAAACATACTGTAATTCAGGAAATTAATGCGGCATTAAATTATCGCGAACCGGCGATCCCAGACAAAATCGAGACATGTAATTATCGCGAACCGGCGACAGACAAAATGGCATCATGTAATTATCGCGAGTAGTTCAACTCTTACTTTGTAAATTTTAGTAGTCTACTCTACCTACACATATTAATGTTAGATGCAAACATTGCTGTCAAAACGTTTTTTTATAGATAGTAGAACACTCGCCCTATTTAAAGTAAGCCTGCTGATTAAGGCTCAGTTACTTCAGAGTAATACTTTCTCAACAACATAGCTTGGCTAGCAAATTGGTTCTTTGTTTGTCCCGGCAGGTTGTACAGGTGAGTTACAACCATTAGATCTCTCCGAGAATGGTTCATTCAAGACCATAATGAAAGAACAATTCACCAATTGGTACGCTGAAAAAGTGTCTGCTAACTTCGACAAAGAAATTTTTTCGAAGGTTAACTTACAGATTAGTGTTTTTAAACCAATTCATGCTCGATGGATTGGCGGAACTTATAAGTGGAAAGTAACAATGAGTGACTGAAATGAACATATTTTAAACGCATTTTAACTGAAATGAACATATTTTAAACGCATTTTAACTGAAATGAACATATTTTAACACATTTTAACATATACTGGTATCTTAATGTATATACATGTACTAGTATGTATAAGTTAGAACACACAAATAAACTGTTATAATTTTAAAGTGCTATTTGTATTTGTCATTAGTAGTTGGGAAAGCACTATCAACATCGGTAAACACGTGGTTAATGAGAGTTCATTGCAGTGTTTTTCTCGCTGTACTTTTACAGTTAAAAATGATGATATATTCGTGACAGGATATTATCGCGAGCAACATCTACACATTTTTCGCATTAATATCCTGTTCGCGTTAATTTCCTGAATTACAGAACTCAAAGATCTCTGTAGGCTTATAATAAAGAGTAATCAGTGTAAAAGCAACTAACTTAATCATCCGTTATAAAAATGTGACATGACAGCTAAAGGTATTTCATGTTTAATGTTTGTACGTCCAAGACAAGAAGCACGACAATGTGATAATTGCGACAGGTGGCAACACAGAACATATGGAACCGGTAAGAAACCAAATAATTTTCTTTGTCATTTACAAGAAGTTTATTTTAATACAATATGTATGACCTGCGTACAATACTTATAATCTACCGACAGAAGTGTCATGTTCTAATTAGTTATAGAGTAAGGGAGATAACGAGATAAAAGAGTTATCGGAACACGTAAAAACCGCCATGTGAAAAATAGTAAAAAGATGTATTGAAACGGTTTACAATGAGACAGTAAATCAATGTACAATATTTGGAATCCTTCATCTTATTTATCTTCAACGATTAATACAATAAGAAGTAGACCATCTATTCCTACATCCGCCAACTGATTCCTACCATCTGCACACATCGTGGCAACATTCGACGAATTCCAAGGACAGGCCAACACTGAGCCTTTGAAGGAGTTAACATTGTACATCCATAGACAGTGGATGAGAAACGCTGTGTTCGATGTGCTGGAAACGTGTTTTCGGACACACCATAAGCACAAACAATGACGTGGAAGATTATTATTATTTTCATTTATGGGATGGCATAACAGGCTAAACAAGAACACCATCCATGCCGAGCTCGGATTTTATCAAGCGGTGTTGACGAAAGACAGACTGGTTGAAATCAGCATCACTTATTAAAGATAACAATATTCTAAAAACTAGTGAGAATGGTTAATATTCTAAAGGCTTCCCCTGTCATTATTGCAGAAAGGAAAAATTCAACTACATGTACAGTATATCCAATTTGCTTAATTGCAACAAGCTCCGTCAGAAGAGTACCACGCATCAACCGTGGGGTTGTAGCCCATGTGGGCGTCCCAAGTGTAAAACATGTGCAGTAATGCTTACCACAGACTCCGTTACTAGTAAAAACAACAAAAGTTATAAAATCAAAAACTGCCTCAAGTGTAATTCATCCTATGTGATATATTGTCTCACTTGCACATTTTGCCGGATGCAATACGTAGGACAAACAATTCAAGCATTTAATAAAAGACTAGCGGGCCACAGACACAACATCAAATACAATAAAAAGGAAAAAGCCTCCCCCACTTTAATAAACAACACCACGATTATACCTGTGTACTTCTCCAACAAATTAATGAAGGTGACCAAGCTAAATTAGACATTGCAGAATATATCTGGATATATAAGCTTAATACTGTCTTAATGTCTGAGGACGAAATAAAAATAAAATTCACCAATTCCTATTTTTATTTTGTTGTATTACGGATATTTTCACTATTTTTCAGTGTCTATCAGTAATGACTTTGACAAGGCAACAGGTTGAGCCTCTATCTGCTCTGGGGCGGTTCTACATATATGCTATACATGGATATGCCACAGAAGTGATATTTACAGCACTATGGGAATTTGTAGTTAATCAGAACTGGAAGTTTCCTGGTATAACCAGCATCTGGGCATTCATGATCTATGGCCTTTCAATGTTGGTGGTGGAACAGTTGTATCTTCATATGAAGGACAGAATTCATCTGTTTGGAAGGGCGGCTGTATACATGGTTTGGACATACCTGTGGGAGTTCAGCACGGGCTATATTCTAAAGAAGTTTGACGCCTGTCCATGGGACTATACTCCATTTGAAGGAGACTTTATGGGACTGATTACACTGGAATATGCTCCCTTGTGGTTTGTAGCAGGAATTGTGGTGGAAAAGTTTGTTATTCGATACACCCGACGAATGTACTGGGGTCCACCTATTGAAGAAACACCAGTCATGTCACAACTGTTGAATGGGGAAATTAAGTCAAAGCATATATGATGTATGCTTTGTTTAGATTGAATATTTTTGTTGTGTCTTCGTTACTTATGTTCTCACATACATTTATTCATGCAATTACGTTTATCAAAGTACTATTAATAATAATATTGATTACCTTACAAAAGATGTTTGTATTTTTATGTTCAACTTATTCTGATTTTACTGTCACATTAATTCACACATGCTTGTTTTTTTACCAGCAACGTTTTTCTCTGAAATAATAGGAGAGAGCACATGTGACTCAAATATCATTACAACATACGTACAATACAGTTTGAGTTTACACATGAATGATTCCTCCATTTGATATTTAGATGCCTACTAGTAAGAATATGAAGTTAAATATTCATTATTTCAACACATGCTAACTTGTAATGCTTTTTATTACACCTATTATAATCAATATGCACTTCATTACATCCATGTGTTAATGCTGGTTAGTTAAGCATTGTGATAAAACAGTTAAATAACATAAATTTTTACTTGTAACTTGGAGTACTTAATGGCCAACTTTCATGTACACTGAAGTTTCTGGAAAATCCTAATTTTCAGAATTCATCTTTAAAAAATCCCGCATTTTTATTTTGTATATTCATTTATAGATAGTTACGGTGTATTGACTTTTGGTTACGTTACATGTGTATGGATTTATTTTTATTTTTCAGATCCTTTATAGGTGGATTGAGATGGTGTAAAGCACTATCAATCCATGTTCTTGATTGGCAGTCACTATAATTTATATGATATATATACTGGTACAAAATTGCTTGTTTAAAGTAATTAAAACCAGATCAGCGTCAACTGTTATAAAAATTTAATGTATACCTATAATGGCCAGCGATATTACGTGCAAGTTTAGTCACGCTATTGGTGATACTGCATATCTGTGCCTCTGATGATATGTTTATTGTTTTAAATAGCATCATCATGTTAATGTATAATAATTGTTGTTTTATATTTACAGTTATAATTGTTGAAACATCTTTCTCCTAGTCTTTTATTGACAAAACATGTACAGTGTATGATTAATATTTACAGACAGATGGTTCAGTTTGGAGCAAATATTTGAGAAAGTCACTAGTCGTTCAGAAGCTTGAACAAGTGAACTACATGTTTATTATTGTTACAGTAATATATCTGATAATTTTCGCTAGCCCAGACCAATAATTGAACAGTCAGGACCAAGAGCTAGTGGATTAGGTGATCTTAAAAAATTAAACAAATTTGATGTTTTCACAGGGAAAGTATTCCACAAAGACTGATGATAATTGAAACTGTTCAATTTTACATTTGTATGGAGTGGGTCGGTGTTTCTGTGGGTGAATTTAAGTCCTCGAGTAAACCAAAAAACAAAATTCATTTGAAAAGTTGCTGATAATACTCTATATTACATAGGGTACAACGTAAATGCACTATATCGATAAAATCATGTGCGAAAACGCGTTGATGGAAACCGGGCCTAAAACTGGCATTCTTTTTTAAGAACAACTGGTTTGGCTGAGCAGTTATGGTGTCGACTGTATGGAGCCATGTAAATCGGTGAAGTACATATAGTTTCAAATCCCACGTGTTCACATGAGTTTTTTCATTGTCAAGATTTATAGAATTTTGCTCCTGATGTGGACTGAAAGAAGTAGGTTTTCTAGTTTTGTGTAACAAACTCATATTAATCACATTATTTTCTTACGTGTATAATATACATTGTTAGCGTCATCAATATATGTATATTTTTGTTATTGGTATTTATACTGATAAAAACGATGTACACTGTACATGTATTAGTGTTATAAATCATCAGTGATAACTTTATGATGCCGGCTCCTCTGTGCCAATGAATTGTAGCTATTTATGTATTTTAGTTCTGCGTTGTGTCATGTCAATATAAATTAAAATTTGTTGTTTTACTTTTGCTGTATTTTTGTGCAAATATTTGTATATAACTACATGTATAAACATAAGTAAAGTATAAAGCAAATATGAAAGTGAATGTTTGTGAGAGAAAGACTAAGCACAATAGAGAGACAGACAGACTGGGAGAGCAAGAGAGACAAGAGTTTTTTTAATGATTTGCAAATGCTTTTTACAAAACTAAATTAATTCATTTTTAAACTTTCCATTCTTCTTTCTAGTTTGGTCATTTGTTTCTGGTATGTAGAATCTAATTGTAAAAGATCTATATACTATATGTTAGAATCTGATATTGAGCATCAAGTCAAATCTGGCTATAAAGGGCACCTATCAAAAATAAAATTACTCTATATGTAGATATCTGCTTATTATATGAAGGTGGCCTTTTTACCAGGTTTGATTGGTTGGATAATGGTGTCAGTTGTTGTATTTGTAGTATACATTTGTATACGTGTTTATAATCATTCACATTGAATTTGCTGCTTTTAACACTTTTTAGCACTTCATATTATATAATGAATTTAATATAGAAACATGTATATAATATATATATATATTTATTATATATATATTTAATATATGCCAATATTAACAGGAAGATGGTACACATTGCAAGCTGTCAAATTGCTGGTCAGGGTTTAGTAAAATGACAGGTGATATCATATTATTACTACTTCAATGGCATTTTTTCTCTTCATTAATGTATTGCCATATTTAGTGGGTTTTTTCTTCTGCAATCATTGTGCATGTATCTGTTTTTGCAAAATAGATGAGATAAGTTGAGATTTTATTCAATGCAAGAAACTCCACATTTGGGAATAGATTGCAAACTCAAAATGACATTGAATATAAAACATACATAACACATTTAACTACATGTAAACTAATGACTAGATAACAAATATCACATTAAATTCAATTACAGGCTATCATTTTTTAATTTTTGTTTTTCTTGTCATGAAATAAAAATGGTTTTTATACCAAATATAATGATCGGATTTATAAGAGATGTCATTGAAAACTAACTTGCATACAGCATGTATGCTGGTTTGATCACGATTTGTCATAATGGAAATGAATTTCTCTTCCAATGACATGTTTACAAATAATGGCCAGAGTATTGTTTAGGGATTATAAAGCCAGTCATGTCATATTATCAGTGACAGTACGTCAGCCGACCTAATTTTAACTATCTCAAACTCTTAACACAGCTTAGATTGTTTAGAATTTTACATTGCATTTCATCTATATTTTCATATTAATTTTAAATTGCAGAATATATAAAATATTCCATCTTAGAAGCATACTGTCATAATAGTTGATTTACTATTTCCTAATAACTAATAATATCTATATACCAGTACATTTGATTTGCCCAGACAAATACCATTATCCAACCATAAACATTCCACTTAGTGTAGATATTTTAATAGACATTAATTTTTTCACCAGGAAATAATATGAGAACTCCGATTTAAATATATTTAAAAAAATGTATAATAAGTTGAATGTGGAATATATGTTTAAGGTTGGATATATTATATGTCTGGACAAATCAAATGTATATATTTTTAGTTATTAGCTTAATCATCTGCTATGAGAGTATACCTTTAAGATGTCAATTTATCATGCTTTGGTTTGAGTACAGTTTCATGTGGAAGTTTGTACTTAGACATGCATGGCTTAATCTTTGAGACAAGCATATAACTACTGGAAGGACCAATAATACATCCTTGTATTACCCAAATTCTCACAGTGCATACACATTGTAGTTCAAATTAAAGTTCAACTTGTGATTGTTTATTGTATCGGTACTAATTTATTTTTGGGTGTGAATCAAAATGTTTTAGAACAGGTTTTGAAGCCAGTACCTACCAGTCTTGAGCCCATTGATCTAACCACTACACTAAACTGGTATCACCATATAGGTTATTATAGCAATAAGGAATTTTTTATAGGCACTGTCTCCTAGAGGGAGCCTATATAAGCGTTTTAAATACATACTTGTACATGTACCTCAACCTCCTCGGGTTATACAATGATTCTAGTTTGATTTACCCACCCAAGCATAATTATTGTTAAGTTGTATGTAAACAGATAGCAAAACACTGTGCCTTGAAAAGTTACTTTCAGCTAATTGTACAACACAAGTTAGGTGTATAATTCATTTGGTATAATTATTGAAATGTTACCCGTCTATTCGTAGGGATAGGCTGCTATATCTGGTGATTAAAAAAAGGATACCATGACTCAAAGTGGCCTATTGTACTTACACTTATGTGTGCCGATGTTTGTGTGCATCTAACTTTCAAAATTGTGTGCACTACATACATTGTACATGTTATTTCCAGCAGCTGCTTGTAACTTGTTGTTGATGCATATAGGGGGAAAACCTAGCCTCCAATTGTGTTTCATTGCTATAATATTGATGATCAAGATGATTGCCTACGAGACCATCTCTTGTCGACAGCTTGTGTCGTAACTGTTATAAAGTAATTCATGACCAGATGCTGGTTGTCGATCATGACTTTATGTGACTAGTCTTAGAATATCAGTCAAGACTCTCAGCCTGTTTTTTATTTATTTATAATCTTGTATTTAAATACCATCACCGATGATGCCTTAATTTGTGCCAATTGTTTTGTGATTTGTGAGGTAAATAAAAGGATAAAGTGAATACGTTTATACACATTTGCCTTCTTCTACGACCGATTTGTTATTTAAAATATTTACAATGAAAATTTTAATATGTACATGTACATTCCAATTGTTGATTAATTAACTTATTTTTCTTTTATGTCAATGTGCTTCGAGTCTGCATCAAAGATCTCATTAATTGTGTTCACATTTTGTTAGTGAAATGTTGCTGTGTTTTTCTTGGGGTATAAAAATGTAATAAACAAATGCATTCAACATATAAAACTAATATATTGTAATTGTTTTGGTTTTTTCTTACTCTTTGTACAAGTATGTGCTGGTATTGAATGGTCAGACTTTCTCCCTAACATCCCTTAATAAATTACTACATGTATATGGATAAGATCAAGTTTGTTTAACACCACTGGAAAATATTGATTATAAATCAGCAGTTGTAGGACGTCATATCAACACAGTCACAGAGGAAACCCGCTGCCACCATATAGGCTACTCTTCTTCGAATAACAAGGGATCTTTTATGTGCACTTTCCCACAGACGGGATAGCACACACCATGGCCTTTGATAGACCAGTCCTGGATGACTGGTTGGAATAGGAAATAACCCAACGTGTCTCCTGAGGAGGATATATATATTACTGTATGGAAGACCTAAGTGGATGCAAAGGTATTTCTTTAAGAACTTATTAGCTGTATTCTAATAAAGAAAAAAAGATGGATTTACAAGAATATAGTACATGTAGTTTATTGCAAAATAAAACTGCAGGATGAAAATATCCATGTTAGATCATAGTAAAGGACACTCAAATTAAACGAGTTGTTTTACTGATATTAAACAAGACAAATTACTTCGTAACAGATAGATGCAAGTTAAATCAATTCATTTACTTCTTGTGAGACCAGTTCTCTTTGAAAGAAAGGGATTGCTCGTTTTCCACTTCTGGAATTCACTTCTTAAAATTCTATGATGTTGCCAATCTAGTAAAATTGGATGGTGGCATTTTAAAACGTCAAGCATTCCAGGGTTAAATTACCACGTTTTAATACCTAGACACTAACGAATCATTTTTTGAAAGTACATTGTCTATAATGTAATATTTAGAGAATGCTCATTAAAAGATTATCTCGATTGTGAAGATTACAGCTTCCACGAATTAATCCACTTTTACACCATGACCCATCTTTAGAATGATAGAAGTGAATTCCAGAGCACTCAATTGGGATTCCATTGTTTGGAAGCTGTAGAACTGGAAAACGAGTACTCCCCAAGAAACAAACTTGTATGGACTGGTGTAATATAAAACTAACCTCAATCCGAGTGTAATCAACGTATTGCAAATATATGTATATTGAATTACACCATGGTGAAGTATAATAATTAATACACCTCCTTTAAGAACATTCTACTTTTACAAAAGCTATATTCAAAATGGGTGCAAGATTACATTGTCAATTTGCAGCCAAAATTTTTCTCAAAAATGAGATTTATTGTTATAACCATTAACACCAGTGATATAAGCTGCACTAAAATGACGTTACGAGTTTGGCAAAATGCAACTTATTGCGGATAAATCCACTTTAATTTTTAATAATTTCTGCTGCTACATTAACATAAAATAAGTAGAATAATATACAATGTATATAAATGTCTTGGATAATAAATAGAATATTAAAATTGGCTAACACTTCTTTTTTCAAAGATATAGATCGGCCCACAATACTTAATTTGAAGTTTCTGTTGTCACATGAAATAATTTTCATTTTAGTCTTGCTTAGTTGGTAACAAATGCAAATTATTTCACTGTGACTAAACAAAATACTGATTACTGTACATAGCATCTTGTTTACTATCCTCTATATGTTCAAAGCAATATAGTAACATTGTATTAATGTAAAAAATAATATAAAAAATCACCAAAATTATCAGACTAGATTTTGAGATCATGGTAATCATAATATAGTGTATAAACATGATTCGAAGTATATTGGCAATTTGAAAGCAATTGTAATAAAACATTGTAAAAAAAATACCTTGCAAATTTATCATTGTTTGTGGGGTGGTATTGTAGGTTGTCAATTTATTAACAATGAAATTAGTGTAAAACAAAGAAAATTTTAAATATCAAAATCACAACCAGTCATTAACAAACAAGGTCTTTACGTAATGCTACAAAATGGCATAAATTCATTATTGGTTAAACAGAGTAAATGTATTGTTAGTGGCTATTGTGTATACATGTATATAGGGCATAATTACACATTTGTATGTCATTGCATACATGATATGGTACTTTCAATAACCATAAAAAGTAAAATGTTAGCATTGGATAGGTCAGAGTTGTGAATTTTTAGAGCCCATTCACTCACTCATTCACATTTTTTCACACTTAATCCAGAGCTACCCTAGTAGCCGTAATTGTTCAAGCCACTAATCATTTGCTGATATAATAATAGGGAACATTGTAATAATAGGTGGTACTCGTAGGTGACAATGACCAGTCTCGATAAACCATACCATTGTTTCATCTAGTTACAGCGTGCTGATTAAATTACCTTGATGGCTAC
>JAUTCZ010060380.1:0-18253 GCA_032273805.1 Melanodrymia brightae | reverse complement strand
TATTATTCTACTACTTATTGCATTCTACTAATTACATAGAAATAGAAATATACATGTACATTCTACTAACTGTTTCTTATATATAACCTCAGACATTGAATATAAATTAAATGTAAAATTAGCCTAATTTATACTGCCTATTTGAAAAATACTACCATGTTAAAGATGTGAACAACCATGCTGTAATTTGTAAAACTAGAGCTCTTAAGAAAAAGTAAGAAAATAAGTTAATCCCGCTGTGACAATCATGTGATTAGTGTCAACAATACCGCGAATCCATTTCCACTCATTTTTAGACTTAACAATTTGTAAAAATTCGTGCTCGTTATCCGATTTTTATTTCTTCTGACCCACTGCATTTTATTACTGGTCTTCCCAATTTAAAACCCAAACAAGTCGTAAAATTAGCCCAAACACTGCCACCCAGTAAAATTGCCCGCCAAGCATCCCTTTTGTTAAAACTGGACTCCCTCCTCCTTTTGTGCAGCACAATCTGTTCTTATCGGCTGAGACAGATAATTTGTTGAGGTTTGCAAACTAATAATGAGCCTAAACGCTGCTTTTATCCGTAATTATAGCTTTATTTAGAAATGGGTTGCTACCTGGTTTACACCCGCCGAGAAATGAAATAAATCACCTGAACAGTGTGACTTTCCTTCCCTTTTCGGCCTGAGTCCACTAAATAACCATTTGATGCCGGAAGCGGTCCATTATACACTAAAAATGGTGAAGACAATGTTAACCTAGAAGTCTTCAAAAGTCGAGAAATTGGGTGAATTATTAGTAAGATAGTTAAACAAATCTATTTGGATATTTATTGTCCGTTTAAAAAACCTTTTGAGATGTATACATTATATTACATTTAAATTGTTTTTGCGTGCAATGAGTAGCCTATAAAACAAGAATTTAAATTTTTCCTGCTAATCTGCAACGCCAATGTTACACACAATAGATGTCTGATGATTCCACAAGTCATATCTTTGAGGGTGGTTACAGGGAGGGGAAAGGGGTTTCTATTGGTATCTCTATATATATAGACAGCATATATAAATATATATATATATAAGCTCCTATTTAATGTAAGACTGATGACCGATGTTCGAATCCTATTGGTTTCGGATTTAACTATTTAGGCCTGGTAGGCCCATGTTATGTGTATACGTTTCGTGTCAACATGGATCAATTAAACACGGGTTGCAACAACCATATTGGTTACATAGTTTGCATCACTATATCCATATTGGTTACACAGGCCATTAGCCATATTACAGTAGCCAAGCTGTTTTCATAGTTAACGTTAAAGTAGCGGTATTTAATTCATGGTTAGCTTGGCTATAGTTGCATTGGTTACGTAGTGGTTATGACAGTAGCCGTAGTAATTATTTCTTTATGGTTAGTGTAACAGTATTGGTTATATGGCTGGCGTCTCTATAGCCACATTGATTACGTAGTTAACATTATAATACATTATAATCATATTGCTTACCTGATCATAATCACTGTGACAGTATTGGTTACATAGCTAGCGTTATTATAGCTGTATTGGTTATATAGTTTGCTTCATTATAACAGTTTTGATTACATAACTTACATTACAATAGCAGTATTGATTACATAAATGCCATCACAATAGCAGTAATGGTTACACAACCATTATTCCAGTAGCCATATTGGTTACACAACTATCACTACTATAGCTGTATTGGTTACATAAATGCCATCACAATAACAGTAATGGTTACACAACAATTATCACAGTAGCCATATTGGTCACATAACTATACATACAATAGCTGTATTGGTTACATGACTACAGTATTTTATAATGTAGCCATATTTGTTAGTTAACATGCTTATATTATTTCGCCCAAACTGTTATTTTTAAGCTGTAATTGTTTGTTTTCCTAATGATCAAGATAATGTGTTTATGCATTTGGAAATATTTTGTTTTATCCGGTGTGTACATGTATTGATAATGTCACCGTGGTTTTCTCGTTACTTGGATCTTAAGCTGTTTTACATACGTTAGCGTTTAACTAATATCTGGCAAATCGGCCATGAAGTGCAACAAACATTATATTTGACGATCGCTTTTGCGAGTGTATCTGTTTCACATTTTGCTTGTAGAAATCAGTGTGTTGATTAGTAACGTCTGCACAAGTGATCCTATACTGTTTATTGCCCACTTCTTCCAAATGTTAATATTGTCTAGGTTTTGTAGATATTATTTTTGCCATTAAAATAATTGGTGAATTTTGTTATAGAATTACTGTATAACACTACCGTCGAACATATTACTCTTTGACAGTTCAGTTCATAATCAGGACTAATTTGGAATTTATTTTAGTGGTTGACCAAGTTTTGCCGAGCGGACGGTTAGGCCTATAATATGTTCTTGGACTGTCATAGTGTAGCTCAGCGGTAGAGCGTCCGCCTGCGGCTCGATGGGTCGAAGGATCGGGGACCCGTTGGGTTATTTTCCGTTTCAACCAGTGATCTACGACTGGTTTATCAAAGGCCGTGGTGTGTGCTTTCCTATCTGTGGGAACGTGCACATAAAAGATCCCTTGCTGTTATTCGAAGAATAGTAGCCTACGTGGCGGCATCACGCTTCCATTGTGTCAAAGTGTCGATGCATAATCGTGCGTTTGACATCCAATAACCGCTTATTAATAATCAATGTGTTCCAGTGATGTCGTTAAACAAACAAACCTTTTTTGTCATAATATCTACATATTTTAATACAAAAACATGATCATACGAGTTGTAATATGTATTGTAAGTGTTTAATTTTTCTGTCGCCAGGTGGCTCTGACGGCGAAGACGACGGAGACTTGGACAGTGGGATAGACACTCAGGGCAACATCTCCGACAAAGAATTGGGTCTGGATGGAGACAGCAGAGAGGGCAAAGAGAATATTCTGACCAGTATTACAAATAATAACAATACGAACTATATGAACAATAACAACCACAGTAATTTAAGCAACGGTGGCTCAATTCCTTTGTTATCTCCTAGTATTAATAGTCCTGTTGGAATAAAAGACGAACCGGGCTTACGACCGGACAGTTGTGGTCCGATGGACGCTAGTCCGGGATCAGTGGATTCAAACGCTTCGCTCGGTTCGAATTTGGGACTTGAAGATATCTCTGAACCAAAAATGAACACAAAAAGCACGGATAGTACCGGAAGTGCGAGCCCTACAAGTCAATCAGGGGGCGGGAATGGTAGCTCCAACGCTAAAGGTGAATCTGGAAACAGTGGGGGTAATACCCAAGTGGGGGCGAAGCGAAGGGGTCCAAGAACTACAATTAAAGCAAAACAGTTGGAAACGTTGAAGGCGGCGTTTGCTGCCACACCCAAGCCCACGAGGCATATTCGTGAACAGTTAGCTCAAGAAACGGCACTGAACATGCGAGTTATACAGGTAGGTGACATATAAAACATTATTTATAAATGCAACATTTTTTCGTATTCGTGAACAATACTTATTCTTTGTCTTGTGTGTAAACTTCACGTGCGGAGTGTTTCTGGTCGCCTCCGGCAAAGTGTCTGTGTGTATTCTGAAGGCAACGATCACCATTGTTCCACCCCTTTGTTCACAGAATTTTGGGTGTCTCTCCGTATTCTACGCGTCTCTGCTACCCGCCGTGCTGGCCCCATACACTAAACTCAACGATATGGAAAAGTGTCACTGTATTTTACGCCTCAGTTAGTCCGTCTTTTCCTGATTTTAAAGAGATACACTTCTTCTTGTTTGTACAAGAAAAAAATCAATGATGTTCATATGGCAAAGCCTTTTTTACTTCATAGAATTGCCAGAGGGATTACTTTTTAGAGATATGTTCTTGCTGAATGCGAATTAGTCTATCGGTAGCATGTATACAGAAATATTCACTCGGTCAAATAATGACATTTTGAAAGAACATTGTTGGAGTTTGAATTGCCTTTGTAGTTGAAAGGGTATCAGCCAGACAGGAAAGTTCTATCGTTTATTTCACGCTATCTATACTTATGTCTGCACATAGATTCTTTTTATCACATAAACACTTTATGTTTTGTAATCTTCTTTCACTAGGATATGTCACATTGTATTGGTAAAGTACCAGTGCTTTAACAGGACAAACCCGGTTATTCAGTTGTACGGGCCTCTTTTGATAGCTTTCATTCACACACTAGAAGAAAACTCTACACGCCGTGCCCACTTGCTCGCTTTCATACCTCCGCGTACAAGAGCTTTACGTTTTCTTTTCTACATTTTAGTGTAAACGCGTTTTCCAATCTGTTCAACCTCTAAAAGCCGAAGAGCAGACAGGGTATCTCAAGTAGAGCCCTTTTAAATCAGTAGATCTGTACATCGCCGCTATTGTCCCTGTATCCCTCCTCTCACCCCCACCACCCTAAATGCTGAACCTATTTTCACAATAAATCTGAACACTCGTATCTCTACGAACTCCAGGTTTTACTTCTTTTATTTTCCTCTGCACATTGAAGATCTGGTTTCAGGTTTCGACAGACTGACTGGGAGACCTGTCATAAAAATGCAGCACTCTGTATTGCAAGCCATATGAATATTGTAAAATGGCGACTGCCTGCTTGGCTGGTCTGGGTATTTCCACTGCAGACCTGGCGGACTCATTAACCCATGCTTTAAACTATCCTTTGATCTTCTGTCTTGTAAAATTCTTTCCAAATGTTGCATTACATTCTGGTCGGACTTAAAAATGTTTAATGGAGAAGTATCGACAGGGGGCTTGTTATGGAGATTCGCAAAGTTATATATACGGTCCGTCATATCTCTTTTGCGGTATCTTTGTCTTCCAACAAAGACCTCAAAATGTCTCTCGTTTTATTAACTGACTCCATTCAGCTTAGCGGTCTGTTATTATAGTTACACGGTCATTTATTATTAAAATGTGCTTGTCGGTAGCACGAGTGAATATAACAAATCTGTTTTTGACATACTAATGGGTACCAAAACAATAGAACTAGACTGGATGGGGTAAAGGTGTACTCAAAAGTATGTAATGTACATGTACAAGAAAACAACGAAACTGGTTGAATAGATCTACGTTTTGAATCTAAATAACAGAACCGTCGAAATGGGTGTCTGAATAAAGCACGGTTGAAGAGATCATACACTTAAGTTGAGATGGCATTATATATTCACGAATCACATAGTCAAAGTGTATATATAACATTTACAATAACAATACGAAACTGGCCGATTAGTATAGTTCATTCTAAAGTAGGTATCTAAATTAGTGTACATAGTATACGATTATTGGGGTCGATCTACATTCAGAAGTGTGTGTATAATGTTTGTCTATATACAACAAGAACAGGAAGAAAGCGGTTTGGATAGGTGTACATTTTAATGTACATGATCGTATAAACTTATATAACAAAACAAAAGCAACGGGTATTGGAGCTATATATTGTAACGTTTATTTATACAAAGCAAGGACGTAAAATAAACATAGTTGGGTAGGCCTCTATCTACAATCAAAATTATGCACATACCTAACAAGAAGAGAAATAAATGTTGGGGTTTACACTAAAACGTGTTTGGATAAAAGTCTGATTTGATGTTCACAATTCAGCTTGTTAGCCATTGAACCTGGAAGGATGTGATCCTTCAGCCTAGATTATTAATTTTACTGGAAATACTAAGTTTTATATAATTATACGTAATTATGGTTATTCTGTTATGCCTGAATTTGATTTTTAATGCAGCGATAATAAAGTTTGAGCTAGGGTAGTCAGTCAGAATTAGATTTGCTGTTTGAAAACTGGTATTATAGTTCTATTTTTAGAGCAGCCCCAAGAACATCGTATACTAGTATCACTTTCAAAACTATATGACTGTGCCTGGGTTGTCCCTTTCGTTCTTCACTCTTGTTAGTGTCATTAATTTATATGTTCTACTGGATATGCTTTTTCTCTCTGTTTATTTTGTTCGGGTATTTTGTTTATAAATACGAACTAATTATTTTGCGAAGAAAGTGTAAAAATTTAACTTTCCAGGGTTTTACAATCACAAAAATTGTGAACGAAATGAAAAAAAAGGTAATTTCGCATATTTATTAATAATGTGATTTATGCCCATTTCTATTTCGCCAAGTTAAACATTTTGCATGTCATTTTATATATAAAAAAGATATTCAAATGAAAGACATGGATTTGCACGCGTGCACGCGCTGGGCTGAATTTTATAAATAACATTTTCCGAACTGAGAGAGCGAACATTTCCGTGTCTGCGCACACACCTTGTTTGAACTGCTAGCGAGATTGTTTAATTTCGCCGGGCTAGGCGTGATATAGAAAGCGAAAATGTGATATTTTTCTCGAGTTTAAGGAAATGAGGGAAATGTGCGTCTATTTATGAATCTCACTGTATGTATGCTCATCATTTCCCATAGAGTCCGCCAGAGGAAACATAAACATGGTTTTCGCGGTTATTTGCAGCGCTGCAACTGCATTAAAGGCACGCACAGCGAAAGATCGAAAGCGTGCTCCAATAACCAAGTCCGCTCCTTTGCCGATATCATTGAAAGAAAAACGACCGTCACTCTAGATATCCACTTTATTTGCCTTAATTACTGTCAAACATTTTCAGCAAGCAAAGCTAACGGGTTGCTCGCGCTAAACAGCACGTGGCAGATACTGCAGGATCCTTATATCTAGTTAATTGTGACAATTAATCATTGTCGTTTCAGTAGTCGGGGCTATTAAGAACAAGAATTGGCCCACATTTGCAGAAGGTTAAGTGTGTTCTGTTTATGAACGCATTCCGATTTTCTTTTGTGTTTCTTATAATGCGAGAGAATAATGTGGTGTTGCGAAAATAAATATCTATTTGATCGGGAAGTCTACATTTTCATACGAATATTTAAAGTAGATCTGTTGTGACGTCGAATAAATAAACGTTCAATCAGAACAGAACTTTTTTAAATTCCGCCCATTCCACAATGGCATAGGAGGACAATGAATACTACATAATTATATACAATTTATACATGTAGTTTAATTAGGAAATTTTGTTTTAGTTGGGTCCAAGCATTATACCGAATATATTTAAACCCATGGATCGTTCATTTAATCAATGGTTATGATATTAATCTGTTTTTAACAGTCATACTACATAGATGATCCATCCGTATTTGTGTGAAACAACGAGACATTGTCGAGTATGTGAAAACGGTTGCCATAGGCCAAACAAATAGAATACACGCAACAAGATGATAGACGCATAGAACCTATGTATCAACTTCCAATGTGCAATATTTCAAGACAAAATTCAAGTGGTGGATGTCAAGATATGGCTTATTTACACAAGCAGCAAAACAGGTATTCATGACAGCAGTCTGCATCGCCACACAAGTAGCTAGACCATGCCGGGAGAGAATCGCGGACATATATACTTCACCTTATCATTCCCTTTTGAGTAGATGTCATTTGTATGAATGTCAACCTATGAATGGCTAGTTCAGCTCCAGTCGTCTTGTTTATATTCTAATTGGTAGACATGTTATAAATACCACCTAGGAGCTTAATTTAGGGAAATGTGGCGATTCTATATCATGATACATCTGTCTGTCTTCGCGCCTATGCCGCTTTATCGTCGGGCAACGAACGTTCTTGGAGGTATTCCACTCCTGTCTTTCATCCACCAAAGATGTACATCTCTATAGGGTCACGGGAGTAAAGATGCATAAATTTCACAATCTTGGCATATTACATTATTTGAGTGTATTTCTGATGAGATTTCTATAGGCAGTCGCTGTTTGGTTGCTTTATAGCGTGTTGCAATCGCACTTTTCTCATGGCAGGCAATGGGAAAATCTACTTCTTCCGTGGCCATTTTTCTATCCCCAGTGTAAACAGAGCGATTATTTTCAATTCGGAGTCACCCTAGCCTTCAAGGGTTAACATTTATCGATACTTTTTTTCCTCTTTTATCTTTAAATGTCGAATGGCAAACTGTGACTGGATATTCAAGTCAAGATGAAATTGATAAAATCATTTTGTGTTTAATAATAGACATGTGTTAAGTCTTATGTTACTTATGTTGTATAGTATGTACACGTACGTTGTTGATATACTTTGTTACACACGATTCAGCATCATTATCAATCACATTAGTGTACATCATACATTACCATCCCCATACATTTTTATTCATCATATGTATTATTATTTATTATACATCAGTATCCTCCGTACATTATTGTCCACCATATAATTATTATTATCCATCATATATATATTATTATTATTCACCGTATATTTTACAGTATATGTATTGTACCACTTTCAAACAGCCACTATTACCATGCACATGTTACTATCAAGCGATATTCTGCGTGGACAGGCAAGTGTGACGTGGCCTTTAGTTTAGCGAGTCGCACGGACAAGAGGATTCACTGACAATCGGCGTTTGTTCTCACACGAATGCTGACATTTGTTAGAAAATTTATTCGGCACTAGTGGCGAGTAGTGTTTCAGTTTTAACAGCCGCCGTTTGATCTATGCTCGACAGCCATCATTCAGACAATGGGTCCGCATTTCCATTTCCTTTTTCTGCCCGTGCTTGTTTCCTTGTTTTATGTCAGTTTCATGTTCTCTAGTATACCATCTCCCGCCACCTGTTATCTCACCTGGAGAAAACTCATATTCCTGATTACTTTCCACCTTATATCCTCTCAAACAAAACGATGATTCAGTAATAATTTTAGAGGAAAATGTCAGAAAAAGGAAATAATGTAATGTATATATATTTGAGCTGGTTATACGAAGGTTTTGTTTAACGATAATACAGTGGGTAATCATCGGATGTACTTAATAACGGATATTGTGTCACGTTGTCCACACAACATAAGAGAAGAAACCTGCTTTCATATTTTGTTAGTCTTATCTGTGAGAGAAAGAGAAAGTCTGTTGAAAACCGGTTTCCGTGGATACTGGTTAGACAACCGGTACTAGGTTTCCACTTACACTGGCTCGTGTCCCACTACTTGTACTTGTTTACAATTAGCAGCAAAGGATAGTTTATATAATAATTAAATTATACACTATGTTAAATAAAGGATAGCGCATACCACACACTCTTTGATTTTCCGCTAATGCGGTGGACTGCTGTTTGAAAACAACTATTTATTCAGGTACTATTCAAAGTATTGTATAGCTATATACATTGTATTACGACTTCAAGTTGTAATGATTACAATTGCTGGTACTCGCACTAGTGCGTGAATATTTATTTAAAATAAAGGTAAATCATGGACACGTGTTAATTAAATATTTAAATTTGTGTAACAGTTCTTTATTCTGGCTATTCATGAGCGACAACACGCCTGATTAAATATTTTCCTTCAAACAAAACGGACCGAAAAACAAATCTGTATGAAATCAGACAACTTGAATATATTTTCCGTCTGAATAGATCAGCCTATTGTTTTTACGATGTTTGAGTATGAATGTACGCACGTGCTGTAAACTGCACGCGTTAAGCTTGCCGACATGGTAGGTTACGCTAATAATTGTACCAATAATTTAATCTTTTTTTTTTGTCAGAGTGGCAAGTAACTATTGCACGTACATATATTTGAATGCAACAGATACAGTGTGTTTGCTTAACGACACCTCTAGAACACATTGATTATTAATCAGTGGTTATTGGATGTCAAACGCACGGTTATTTCGACATTGGTCATAGAGGAAACCTGCCGCCGTCATATAGACTACTCTTCGAATGAACTAGTTGTGGTTCACTGGTTTGAACTAGAAATAACCCAACGGGTGCACTAAGGGGGATCGAACCTCAGGCGGATAACCTGCCGATGAGCTACGCTCCGCTCCTTGCATGCAACAGATGCAACGGTTATATTTGCATGCAACAGATTTCGTTTCACCTCGATAAACCGATACAATTTTCACACATGCGATATTATCAGACGGTTTAATTAACATAAATATCTTCATTTACCGGGTTGTTTTATTTTATTGCTAAATAACCGTTTGGTTTATTTGCGAAACAAAATCTACCATTGTTTGAACAATTCAATTTGTTATCGAAATATATTGATAGTAAATTAAACAAACGATATTATATAGAAATATTGATGTTACTAAATCCGTCTGTTACATAGAACACAGGTTGGAAATACAATAAATGTCTTTAATATTCGTTTTATCTCTATGAGCCACAATATAAATATTGTTAAATGTTATCGCTTGTACACGAATTCATTAAAGCAAGTGTAATTAAAATACTATCGTTATTTAAATTAAGTCTCCCGTGGCTCGTCTTTATTGTCAGGAGCCAATTGCTTTTGAAACATAAACATTAATTGGCTTCAAAATCTGATACATTATCAAGAACAGTCACTGACATGAAACCAAATGATCGAATGGGAAATTCTTCAAATTAGTTGTAGCTGAGTTTATGATTTATTTTCGTGACGATTTGTTAAACGCATACACACTGATTAATAATACAAACATACACCTAGTAGACCCTGCCAGCTGTATTAAAGTATGTATTTTATATTAACTTTAGTACATGCTTGACCCCATGTAGACAATGAATAAAACCTCCATGCCTTGACGATGAACAAAAGCAGGCTGTTGAATTAGCTCTATGTTGTTCTTGTCGCTTCTTTGAAGTTCGTTGAGTATACCGTTTATTATTATACTAAGAAAAACGATAGCGCTAAACATACTCTGCGATTTCACACGTCTGCGCAAGTCGTTCGAGTTGGAAGCGCAGACTCCTTGAGTGTAGCCAGTGCTGCACGTGCGTGGCTCGAGGGCAACTGGACGCAGGTCGTGCCATACGGGAAACAGCGCCACACGTGTGAAATAGCGCCATTAAAAGACGTACGTAACGTATTGTTCTCATCAAATCTCCAACCAACAGGTTCCTGTTCAAAGAATTTCCCCCAACAACAGCCACCAGCGTAGTACTAAACAGACGTGGGGTCTTGTAAACTTTCTTTCCTTTGCTGCGGGACGAATCTGTAATCCCCGGAACGTTCAGGCGTTGCAGCTGTGTTGAGTCTCGACGGTTCAATGTTGCAGTGGCTCATGACTCGATGAAAAGAACGAAGCCAGCAAACGTATTCCGTCTCATTCCACTTTCTGCTTGCCTTTGAACACTGCATACAATGTTACAGAGTCCCTTATCACAGTGGCATCTGCCAATAGCAAGACAAACACGGGTCTAAGGGGCTCTTTTTACACCTTTCAAAGTATTAAAATTCCGGCGTGAAAAGCTATGTCAATGGAAAAGCGAGGCGAAAAGGTGTATAATGTGTCCTAGTGGATGCGGTTACTCAAGTCTCCACCCCTCTACCAGAGCACCCACACGCTTATGCATGACCGCCGATACACGGTGTCGGATTTGAGAAACCTGATGTGTATGTTTAATTACTTAATGAGGGCAAAAATGCCCACTATGTTTATATAATCCAGTTACTTCGATTTGCTTGAAATAATTTATTTTATATTTTCCCTCGCCCCTACCTCTCTCTCTCTCTCTCTTTCTCTCTCTCTCTCCTGCTGAATCCTGCTTTATTTTATTATTTAATGATCGTTGATTTGCTACTGGGCTGTTTATAATATTTCTTACTAGGTAGTAGTTGCAAGTTTGACATATATCATAAACATTGTGATATTTAATAATAAATTGGAAATCAGGATTCATGTCATTGTGTTTCACATACTACTGTTCTTTGTGCGTCTCTTTTCCCGTACAACGTGTCTGCAGATGTTGAGATCTGCACGTTCCTTGTAAACATCGGGTGCGAGAAGTCACTCTGATGTCGTTCAGTTCATCAAGGAATTGTCAGGCCATGCCAACAGTCAGCAGGGTGCTTGTTCTCGTAAATCGAATGACAATGTCGCTCTCGGGCTAGCTGAGGATTTCCAGCCAAACCATTGTGAACAGCAGCAAAGCGAAAAATCGAATTAACCACAACGGGACCATAACTATAACCGAGTTTCTATGGTAACATGAATGAAATTATACCATTTGACTGGACATTCAGTTTATGAAAATCTCGCAGTTTTTGGTGTAAATTTGCGGAATGTATTTAATTTGGTTCTGGCTTTGATGACTGGAAATAGTGCCGTTCTGGTTTGTGTTTGACACTCTGCGTTCTGTGTCCCTAGTTACACTAACACGCAACTCATACCAGTTCGTGATTCTTGTTTTTCACACTTTTGTCATTTGTCATCATTTACTTCCAACTACAGCAGTTGTTCCATGTGGAGCGGGACTTAGCTCAGCGCAACAGCGTCCGCTTGAGGTTTAAGATGACGAAGGATCGATCCTTGTTAGAGAACCCGTTAGGTTATTTCTCGTTCCACCAGTTATCCATGACTGGTCCATCAATGGTCGTGGTGTATGCTATCTTGGCTGTGCAAAAGTGCGCATCATTAATTATATAAGACCCTTTGCTGTTATTCTGTAAGAGTAGCCTATGTTGAGGCAGCGTCTTGCTTTGTTCTGAGACAAGTAAATGAAAGTCAGTTGTATGTGTTGTCCTGTGTTGGGAACATACAAATTGGAAAACCAATAAAAATGTGTTAGTAAAGTAACAATAATAGAATCTGTTGCACATCAAAAGCTACCAAAAGTCCCCGGTAAGTCTAATATTTGGTCCATACATACATTCACTGTGCCTGCCATCCGGGATGCCCCAAGGGGATACGATAGAGGAAGTTAACACTACGAACCAGCATTCAAATGCACATGGTCTATTTAAAATAAACATCAGAACTGTGAGCAATAAACTATAACGTGCATGTGTATATACCGCGGCTTCCCCCACACCAGTACAGCTGATCCACCTAACTAGTTACCCTACCAGTCCGACCATTTAATACCAGATTTGAGAATAATTCTCAAACAAGTGATACCAAGTTATGATTCTCTTGGTATCATCTATACAAGTCATGTTGAACGACCGTTTATACACATACATATGAGTTATAAATGGAACATTAACGTTTTTCTTTGGTTCATTGCAATCCAAGTTCTTCCCTTTGACAGTAGTTTACCCTCTTATAGTTGATAGTACTTTCTCAACTGACATCTGATTACGCAATATCCTGAAAATTTTGTCTGGTGCTTAACTTTTTTTTAGATGTTTAGTTCGTTATTAAAAGTAATGTACGATGCCGATGCTGGTTTTGTATGTAAGGCAGATGCGTTAGCTTGCCAATTAAAATCACTGCATAAACATACTATGAATTGTACACACTCGACTTTCTGAAACGGCGCTGTCTCGATTCAGTCACAAGTCAGGTCGAGATATCCACACTTGTCGATATTCCTTTGCCCCCTGTGTTACTCGTTTCTGACGTGTAGGGCAATATTTCTTTGCCCCAAGTGTTAGTCGCTGGTAATGACCAGTTTTTCAAACAGTGTCCAGCTCTCGCGTGTTTTCCTATACAGACGACTTTCGCGTCCCTATGGAATATCTTCCTCATTCCGTTAGCCACTCGAGCATTTACAACACTTAATTCCAACCATCTGAGCACCCTAACCCCTCCTATCGATCCTTTGTGAATCGCATATTAATGTTTCACTGAGGATTCCATCGTCGAGCTCGGCTAATCCGTGGGTTTAACGTGGTCTGAAGTTTTCAAAGGAAACGGCTTGCAGAATTGGTAATCAGAATCTCGTTATTCGCGATTCCAAACACGAACAACAGAACCGTATAAATTATCATACAGCGCTTTGCTGTCAATGTTTGGTCTTGTTTTCATGACAAAACGGATCAATTAATATACTGCATCGTTTGTATTTAAACTCAGAATTAGATAGTTTGTAACTGTTACTATTTTATTGAATGAAGAATGAATAAATATTACAATGTAATAACTTGTTAAAGAAAATAGTGTATAATTTATGCTTTAACCAAAGAATAAAGTTGTTTGGATATTTTAGAAAGATATCCTGCTATTATTCGGAAAGATTCCAGTGATTTCATTAAACAAATACACTATTTACTTCAATGAAGCTAATTAGAATTTACTTACACGTGTTCGTGCGTGCGTGTGTACGTGTTTGTGTGCGTGGCAATAATGCTCATTGGAATATACACACATAGTAAATATTGAAATTTAGTTACATCCATCATGAGGTTTGGAAAAGACTGACGCGCCGTTCTGCATCCATTGTATTAAAGTTTAGAGGTTTGCTTGGATTTTCGTATAAAAAAAGGTGAAAAAAAGATGCACTTTTAAGGACAAGAAAAAAGACCCAGTTCTCCCATTACCTCACCAAGACTTAGTGGATAAAAAAAACTTTACAAACTCTATGACGTTATCTTTACCCCCTTTCTTTGAAGTTTAAGTCACAAAGTGATTCCTGTTCCCCTCACCAAATCACTTTGTCAGCATTCTCGAGAACTCTCTTCGCTTTTTCATTGCCGTGTGTCGCCAGTCTCCGCGCGTTCTTCCTGGTCGTTTCAGCAAACTTAGCAAGGTGTCAGCGATAGAGGCAACACTATCTGGCAACTTTCAGAACCTACTTTGATCTTGCTACTCTTCAAAGGCTCGCAGTGTCGATCATCATAAGAAGCACTTGGTATTGTTTTGTAACGCTACTCACTGTCTCCTAATACAAGGATACAGCCACTTCAGCGCCGAATGCCACAAGAAACGTTTGTCTGTTTGGGAATTGTTTGTGGTAATCTATAGCAGCAAAAGTATGTAAAAAACTATCGTTAACAAAACGTAGTAATATTATTATCAATGTTCAGTGATGGCGGATGGCGTAGAGCAATGTTGACGATAAAACCCGCTAACGTAAACAACATGCGTATCTCTCATTAAGAATGAGTCAAACTGGTATTGCGACAAGGTCGAAATGGCAAGTACCGAGGAATCGTAGCTAAATCAGTGGTGATGCTATGCAGGTGTTTGCGAAATATGAACGTGTCCTGTCCCACACCTGGCACACCTAGTAAGGACAGCCATTTTGTTTTGTCTGGGGTTTTCAATATTGTTATAATAGCATGGAATATGCCATGTGTGGTTTTCTGACAGTTAAAAGATGTAATTGTAAAGAATATTTTCTAAATATTATTAATGTTAATTTTGAATATACACCACAATTATGTGTTTCAGTCTCGACAGAACATTGCATAACAACATTAATGCTGAATTAATAAAATAACATTGATTTATGCTACATATGTGTAGATAATAGTACATGTATTTGTTTGGACAAATAGCCAGTCACCTATTACAGTAACTGCCAATAAGAACTGCAGTTAAATTTAATCCTTATAGATTAAGGTTACTATTTTGAGTTTTAAAATAAGGCCACCGTCGAGGCAGGATATGATCGCCTTTCGCAAGCACACGGTGTCATCACTGTTGATACCGAAGTTTATGTATGTATACCATCATGTCTAGAGATACAGCTTGAAGATTTTAATAATAATTATTCCACTTGTTCATGCTGAGCACATGTATTTTGGGACATCCCTCTTAAACACGAACCGCTGTCTTTAATCGGAGCATCTAGAACTATAATATCTGCAAGTGTTTTTCATTTGGTCTGGTGCAACCTGCAGATTATGTTGAAGAACATTATGTTTTCGTTATAATCACGGAAATAAGTTACTGTATACTATCGGCTGGGCTTATAACCGGTGCTATACTGATGGGACAGAATATGCGTAACTTTCTCGAATTCCTGATATCATCAATACGTTCACTGCGATTAATAATTATGCATGCCATCTCTACGTTGTGACAATGTCAATCCGTTCCTGCCCCGTGTGGACATACCCTTAAGGCTATGTTACTGGTTTTGACATTTTGATTGTCGCTCTACTATTCCCGTTCTGCTCACGAACAGAACGAATCCTTTAACCATTAATCATGTTTTGTGTCATGGTCTAATTTTTAATCATAATAATTATAGATTTCAACGAACTACGTGTAGTGAATATACGAATTGTTGGTCGACACTTATAGAAGACCTCTTCATGAGTATTATCACATATGCTACAAATCTCACATAAAGCTACCTCGTCTTTCATTCTTTCATATTTCCTAGGCGAATGTCATGCCTGAGATGTGACGTTAAACCCACCCAAACTTCCTTTATTCCTTCACAGCAGGTTTCTCAACAGTGTTCCGCAGAGAACATCTCAGACTGAAAACTGATCCTTTTTACCACACACATTCACCTAAAACATCCTATGTTTGAGAAGAAAGACGAATTTCGTTTTTTTGTTATCAGGTCTCTCACTCTCGCTGACAACTGTCAGCTTTGATTTGAATCGTCCAAGGATAAGTTTGTCGGCAGAGAGATCTCTCTATGTTAAGCCTTGCACGAACCTAGAATTAAAGGAATAAAATTGTACAGGGGAAAAAACGATTTTTATCAACTGCAATAAAGGTCCGGAAAGCTATCTGAATATTAACTCCATATGACCGGATTTCGTGGGTTTTTTAATATATATTTACAGACAAATATACCCCACCAAACAAATACATATTTTTGCGTATGCTACTCTCGGCTACAAGCCCTCAGAGTAAAACAATTTTTAAAGTTTTGTTTTTTTTGTAAAGTACTAAAACAAAAATTATTATTGTAAGCTGCATTCACTTAAAATTGCTTAACACGTTTTAATAGTTAAAACGGGTTTAAGGTGAGCGTTCACACACGAACTAGTTAAAACCGCTTGTCCGACGGATACCTCATTAGCGAGCGCCAGAGCGTTAACAATAGGAACATTTTAAAATGATCCAAGCAGTGGATACTACAAACATTTAAATGACCAAAACCACATTGCATGGATAGACAGATATTGATATTCTAAGCGAAACATATTAATTTTAATGATTAAAAAGGGCTCCATTACCAGGAAACAGTTTATAATAGCATTAGCGCTATTTATGTGAGTGCGCTATTGTGATAACTCTCTTAAACGCAAATCCGTGGCTTAAACGCTTTGTCGTGCGCGATTTGTCACATCCTTTTTAAAATCGAACCAGTAGTTTAGGATTATTGTGAAAATAATCAATCTATTTGTCCATACGCGAAGGTCCATAAGACGTTTTAAAAAAGCCTTTACTGTATGCATATAAACTATACCGTTTAAACAGTGGTAACACACTATGTGTTCGCGAAAAGCAATCACAACCTGTCCCGCCGGTGGCATCCATCTTAAATTCGAAAGAGTAGCTTTAAGGACATGTGACACATTTTGCCGACAACTGTCCGTATTTCTTGAAAACCACAATTTGTTTTTGTTACTTTGCCTTCTGGCCTGTATCTGGAACCTGGTTAACGTCTGTTACGTTTGACTAAACCAGTATTCCTTTCTGCATCGGATCATTCGTTGGATAAACACCCCCGAAGGCAGTTCCTACCCGACCCAAAGTTGTCACTAGAAACTTTTGAAAACCTCATTCCGGCAAGAATTCTACTGTTTTTGTTCGGCGCAAAATAGCCGGCGGGAGAATTACGCGTTTGTCATTTCCCAGCTCTCTGTCTTCCTTTTGCACGACGGCAGTTGATTCGCCCGTCGACAATGAACGCGCAATACTAACAAGCGGAGTGTTTGGGAGAGTTATAATCCAATTCAGCTGCTTTCTCTCTCACAGGAGAAATCTGTGAAATTCTATCTACGTACATGTAACAATAGTCCAGTGGTAAACTGAGACTGTAAATATGTTATTCTTGGGTCCGATGGTGTAGTGTGGCTTTCCCTGCGTGCTGTTTGAACAAGCCACTGAACGACGAAATGGGAATTACGCATACATCATTTTGGTCGTCAGGGGGTTTTGCTCGAGGTGACGTCAGCTTGTAAAACATGTGATGTTAAAACATACCCACGAAAACCTATGAATTAAGTGTTTCTGTGCCTAATATTAAATATGTGCACATACACTTTATACAAAACTTTGGAATCTAAGATGAACTTTGTAACATACTTGTTCTGTTTTACAACTGCCGTCTGTTTTTTGTCATTAAATATATATATTTAAGTAGCGGATCATACAAAGTTTGCGCATCGGTTTTTTGTTCATACTACGATAAACAAAAACATACTTAAGGTTATTCCTTATAAATTAAATTTGTGAAATGTAAATTCCAAGACAATACACATTTTGTTCTAATTATGATAGTCGACAAGTAAATTGGAAACCGAACAAATATAAATCACTGCGTATGAATATAACAAATAATAGTAGCATGAATCGGTTGATCTGTTTCGT
>JAUTCZ010060270.1:0-18258 GCA_032273805.1 Melanodrymia brightae | reverse complement strand
ACCCTATAACATGGTAGGCCTACCGTACATACATAAACAAAACGGCCCGAGAGGATAGATAGATCTATGTTCTTTATTTACCCCCAACATATTATGAAGAATTGTTTACAAGTCATAAAGAAGCATAAAAGTAGTTCCGTATGGTTCTAAAAAAAATTTGTTCATCGAGTTATGAACAAATTTTTTGTGGACGCCTCGACCAATCAGATTGCAGTAAACACTATAACGGAAAAATAATTAATTTATATCTAGAGATATTCTAGGGAAACAATTAATCATGAATGCACAACGTTACACGTAATTGAATTGAGCATGAACCAAGCCTTTTAATATAGCATATGTTAAGACAACGACATCACACTTGAACAAAGAAATGTATTGAACATATAATAACTTTATGAGCACGTCATTATGGTCACTAATATGAATTTACTTTACCTGTGGCTATATACATTGCTATTAATACCTTATGGAGGCCCATTTTCGGGATTCTCTGCGGCGTGTACTTCAAAGACGAAAGGCTTAATATTGTTTTCATAAAAATGGACCTAACATTGTTTTTAAACAATTTATCATTAGGTGCTTTTGCCTGACACGTGTATAGTTTACTCACATCTTATGGTTGTGGGTTTGTTCATATACTTGGCGACGGACACCGATAGACTGCTTCTTAAGTACTTGTCCTGTCTAAAGTCAGCAGATCCAGTGAGAGATACTAGAGTTTTAGAAGGATTCCGAATGACAAAAGTTGGAATTATCTTCAACATGATCCGTTTGTTGCTCGTATCTTGTAGAATCAGTCCGATTTCCGCAGAATATGTTTGCTTTTCACTTATTCCAAACGATCCCTTGAAACTTTTTTCCGTTTTTGTATTCATCAGCGTAGCTACAATGATATATTTAAACTAATCAATAAAAGTAACAGATATGTTTGTGTAACATAATTTTGAAAACTAAATATTGAGATTAAGTGAAGGAATGATCAAACCGAATCAACGATTAGAGCTAATCAAATATCTATTCACTGTGTGAGTTTCAGTAGCAGAAGCTTTAAAGACTATTTAAATTTGACATTTAAATTGAATACATAGTTCGCAGGTGTATAAGATCATCAGACCAAATTAGTCCTTTGCAAGGAGGGTGGATAATTATCCCAATTAATACTTAACATATTCGTTTTCACAAAATGACATAGATGTACTTTTAGTCCAGACTACGTTTTAGTGATAAGAATTGTGAAATAGTATACTTCCGTCCTAGAATAAAAGCCTGAGACGCAAAGAAGTCAGAAACCAAACTATTTTTGTTGCAACAATCAAATTAGGTACCAAAACTATATATAATCCGGCATGGTATGATTTCATCATTAACATTAATTCTGTCTTTACTTAATGACTGTGTTATAAGTACAATGTATATTGTGCGTTTTATTGTCACAGCGAATAACAATAGAAATTCTTACTTTTCAAAGTTATTGTTTCAGTGCTAATTCCGCCCAATGCGAGATCAACGACTATCTTCTTTCTTCCATCCAGCACCAGGGAACCAGACAAAACAATGTCATCATTTCCCGGTCTGCGTATCTCTAAACTAGGTATGTACGTCATCACTGACTTCTTCTTCGTTGTCAGCACGTCTGTGGTAAATGCCAGCTCGTTGTTGTTGTCTACTGCGATGATGCCAGACAAACTGATCTGGTTCTTCTCGTTCGTCATCGCTCCTGTGGACAAGTCATTGCATCATAATTATATGTGTATCAAATATATCCACCTACGATATATAGTTTGTGGTACATGAAGTGTATTTATAGAGCACCGTTGATACAAGAATGAATAATGTTTAATTACCTTTTACCAGCCAACCATCGTGTGTGTATGTCTGAGATAAAATGTTTGTGTTAATGTGAACATTTTAACAGAATTTGCATGACATGCTATTTAGGTCAATCGTGTGTCCTTTCGTGTTTATTCTGACACTGAATAGATAATATGATGAATGAGAAGAAACGGTAACCATATTTCCAGATATGACGCATCATTGACAAAGATGATGGCTGGTACAATACCTTACGTTTTATAAAGTTTCAATGAAAACAGCGGACAAACAATAATGGTGGTATCATCACCGCTTTGGCAGTGCCTTCTGTACTTTTTCGCAATGCCCCGTTTGCAGAGATACGCGTTTGGCCATGTCAATGCTTTACCGTTTAGAATTGTACCTTTAACAGCAACTTGTTTCCATGGTGACACAAATGTCATATCAACTTGTTTCTTCCTGTAGTTTACAGATAAATCAAAGGCCAGTCTTCTGTCAACTTTGGAGCTGGGTGTGTCAAATGCGAACTGAACAATACTAGATGTCTTTGACTAGAGATGAGGAAAAAGGCATAATTAATATAGTAGCTTGAATGGCCAAAATGTATCATTAGACCACTGCTTTGGCTGCGATTCGTCAATGCATACAATCTCAACTTTGCCGTAATATCCGTTTGATTTTGTTTTGTCCAAAAATATGCATATAACTATCCCAATAGTTTTTTTTATTGATATTAGTATACTTGTATTTTTCTAAAATCACTTAAACTACTGGTGTTTCTAACTTCTTTCTTTCTATGATAATTACATGGGCATAGCTGAACGTTTACATTGACTACAATTCCATTAAAGCCAAATTCTATTTTAGTTCTATTTTATATATTTTTGAAAACTTCTACTTTAAACGTCATTATGCATTTTCAATTTCTGTAATTGAAAAAGCTATTTGTATTATGAAAACTACCCACTTTTTATTTAAAAGTACTATTTCTTTATGTACCGTTCTTGCCAGTCTTCAAATACTAAATATTTCTATAACATTTTATTTCTATTCCATGTTTAAATAATACGTGTACCTCAGTTCTCTTGGTCAGCAGATTGTAGCCAGAATGTGTGTCTCGTTTGTTGAGAGTTATGTGCATGTTGAAGGGTCCAGTGAATGGGAAGTATGGAGCATTGTCCACCATTGAAGCATTGATATAACTGACGTCTGCACACAATTCTAGTCCTGTGACCTTCGCGAGTCGTGACCCCGAGCAAACATTTATAGTCTTCTTTTCTGTGTCCAGCATCTTCTGGGATTTCTCCGAGTGTCCGTGAAGACTAAAGAATGATGTCCTAAATAGAGATGATAAAATAACTAAACGTAGTTTCCAGTTATTTTCATTCATTTGTATTGCATTATAATTATGTAAGTACTGTATAATAAGAAGATAGCAACTTTCTACTAATTACATAAGTTCGAAGGAAAAGTTTGATTCAGTAAAAAATAGACTTTGGCATTCACCGCATCGACCAGTAATTCAAATATTCTGTTTCAATTTCACTCAAATACAGTTGCCGTTCACCACAGATCATTAAATACATGTAGGTGATTAAATATGTAAGAATACTCTAAATATTGTTTTGTATTAATAAAACACCCATTACATACTTGACATCAAGTATTTCCATCTTTTCTTGTGGCATGTCAAGTTCTACACTGAGCATTTTTCCACGATTCAGTTCGATTCTCCCGCGTGCGGATGTGCTGGAGTGCCAAGTGTTTACAACCTTCATTCCAATCTTGGTAACGAACGCGTCCACGCTCATGATACTCGTCATCTGGATAGAACCACTGTGGAATTTAAAGAAACATAGTCATCTTATTGTATTTCGTTTACACTGCAAATAATTTTTTATTTAACCTTTACCATTTATCTGTTTAATAAAGATAATTGTACATGATTTTGCTTCGATATCCATGAAACACGTTTGATATAAAATTTTGATATAGAATAGGTAAAGTTAGACCTGTGCATAAAACAGTTTTCCCATAGCAATCATATCTATGCAACGTATGATATATTCAACTAATTTAAACAATCCAAAATCTCCACGATAACACTTGGTATCATCTTGGTTTTGGCTGTGATTCATGAATGCAGGTCATTTCGAGGGTGTCGTAATGTCCCGTCGAGATTAAAAAGGCTATAAATAATGGTTTTGTCGATTATAAATTACGTGCGACAAAGTCACTTTCTCACTGCATGAATCACTGTTTACCCTGTATATACAGTATTATTTGACCGTGCTCCACAATAAAATAAACCAACCAAGACAGCAACGAACCTCGGCTGGAAGACCCCATCAACAAGCAGACTACGAGGACTGGTGTGGACTTTACGCAGGTCTATCTTCCCTTTAGCTTTAAGATCAACCGTGAGTGCCCCATTCACAGTCAGGTTGAGGGGAAGTCCACACCCTGTTGGTATGATCAGCGCACTATCCAGGAACACTAGGCTCTTCGTAAAGGAATAATCGTGGTCGGTGGATAGGTCGATGAGAAACTTAAGGAAGTTGAATCCTTTGATATCGTCAATGCCATGCATGTGCAAAAAGGACAACTCATTTCCAAACATTCGCATATATCCTGATGCTTTCAGGTGATCCAAATTCAACTTGTTCTGAAAACATAACAAAGCAGGTGTAAAACTTGGAGGACAGAAATAGAAACATGTACATGTCATAAAAAATTATCAGTTGACTTAGTAGGCCTGAAGAACTAACTGAAGTAGGTGTTACGGTTAAAACATGAAGGAAAACGGAGGACCACAAAAGTGCAACATAATTTAGAAGCAGTGCATAAAAATTGGTAAGGCGATAAGGAATCAGAAAAGGAATACTTATGTGGTGGAGGTAAACGATGATGGGTAAAATATAATTTTATTATTTTTCAACGTTCAGAAACCATTAAAATACAGCACTTCATTTGCATATAACTTTAATAGGTTTTATGTGTACTTTTATCCACAAACCTTGGAAGAACTTCGTTTTGACTTTTTCTCGCTGAAATACCCGTACGGTCCCAAGTATGTTTCCAGCAGATATTCTAAACCTTCCAAACGACCACCAATTTCAAACAGATTGATGGAATTGCCGAATAAATCCACTGTTATATTCACCGCAGCCGACCTAGGAATGAAGGATTTGCCAGACCAGATAATATTGCTATCAGCCATGGCGCCGGTGTTGAATTTGTCTATAAAAACTGATCCTTCATAGTTGCGTGAATACTTCATCTTTTCAAGGTCGAACTCTTTCAGGTTTAAATCTTTCAGAATCGTTTTAATGTTCTGCTTGTGAGGACTGGAGGATTCCACCAAGTTTGTAATATGTGACCATATAAACGATCCTACTTGTTTATCTGCATCTAGCGACACTGTCTGTCTGAGTACATTCATAACGTTATCATCTGCACATTGCATAATGGCTAAATATGCCTCAATCCTAAGTTCTGAATCCAGAGTGAAATCTTTAAACACATTCATGACATCAGATCTCTGCAAACAATGAACAACGCAGTGGTTATTCTAAATTACATAACTATGATTGCAGTCAACGTCGTATATAGGTACTAGATGGAGTATATGTGACCTGCTCTACATAGTTGTGATACCAGGCATTCATGGATCAATGTCAGGACTGTTACAGGTTCTTTATGGAATCTGTGTGATATTCCGATACTTATGGATTGTTTAGATGGGTAGCAGCACATGCACCAGTCTATGAATAATTATAGAACCAAATCATGGTCACAGTTTAACTCTAGAACAGTTTAGTGATTACGTTTATACTGTTTTTCATACTAAAGTATATGTTATCATTGGTCGTACAACATTGTGTGACACCCAATAACCGATTCTTTTTGTCCTTTGATGTTAAACATTCGTTCACGAATTATTATTACTTCCTATAATAAAGGTCAACTTACAAAACTAATGCATGTACTCACATCAGCCGAGCATGGCAATCGGCGATACGCTTGTATTGCGGCAATTCGAATCTCGCCAGGGTTGGTTGTCGTGAGAAAACATTTATTGATACTTCTTGTGATGGTCACTATGTTGCCTGCGTTACCGAGAGCTCTCAGTGCATGCAGAACTCTGTCTACGTTGTTGGTTCGGACAGTACAACTGGGTTCAATATGTTCTAGAAGACAGTCGACGATACTAGTTACAGCAAACTCGTCACCACACGATGTATGCTGTCCGCAGTAGTTGTTAACCAGACTGGAAACTGGCAGCATCGACTGTAAGCTGGTTGCTGGGTGGTTCAGTAAAACCTAAAATAGAAACAATGCGTCTCAACTAATTGTTATAACTAATTACCAGCCAATTATCGCGTTCAAAAATGATATCTTTTCACAAATTAGTTTCCAGAAGAAACAAGGTAAGTTGAATCTGACTCCGTTTAACTACCTTGGCCTCCAGCAATATGTCTGAATCGGGATCCTGTATGAAGGCCAGTGACATCAACCACATCGTTGTGACTTGCTCAGACACCTCTTTACTGATGATCATCTCTTTCAAGACTCGGGTGCTGGCAGCTGTACCGGCCATTGGTATAGCGTCGAGGAAAAATGCCCTATCAAAGGAAACGAAATATTTTAAAAACAACTTTATCGATGTCTTACCATATACTTGAGTTACACTATAACAGAGGTATATACTGTAAATTATAACCATGGTATGCACTGCAAATGATGACAAGGGTGTATACTGTAAATTATAACCATGGTACACAATGTAAATTATAACTAGTGTGGTTGACCATGTAGATACCAGTACACGGATACGATATAGTTGTACCCTAGGTGTGAGAGGATCCTTCAAACGAAGATAACTACATTCGACTGAGGACTCAACAACACATACCTGATCCGTCTGTTGTTTGTTTTGCAGATGTCGTTTTTGGAGATTTGATTGTAGATGTCTCTGATTGTCTCGCTATCCAATATCTTCATAATGTACACGAGCTGAGAAAAGAGTGCGGGAACGTCTGGGCGTACGTCTAGCGTGGTTACTGTACAGATCTCATCCAGTTTGGCGACGAGGTTTCGTTTGTTGTCATCACTGGTCATATGACGTTCATGTTCAAATAGCATTTTTACTCTATTTTGAATGAAATCTGCAATAATCATTAACAATGTACGTACTAACTAAATTAAAATAATATATACTGTTGATGTAATTTGTTAGTAAGTTGTACCTGTAGACAAAACTGGAGTTGACCAAACACTTCTAAATTAATCTGCGGTTATTGGATGTAGATTATACGGTTATGTCGACACATGGGCTCAGAACGCGCTTCCGCCACAAGCTATTCTTACAGAAAAGCAGTAAGCTGAGAAACGTCATCTAGGACACTTCCCGTGACCATAGCTGAGAATTTTACTGATCAACTTCATAACTGTCTGAACTAAACTTCTGCAATTAGGAAAGTTATACTCATGCCACTTAACTTACCAACTTTCTCACCGTGTGCGGTGGCCCTTTAGATGACCATGGTCAATTACAATAATACATATTAACAATTCAGTAGTTTGTGAAACAAAATATATCTTAATGGTATTAACAGCAATACCTTGTTTAACGGAAACTCCATCAAACTGTGCCGTGTTGGTTATTCTCTGAGATACCTTAGTGACGGCACCACTGTTCTCCTTGGAGAATGGTCTGAATACGTGCATCTCTCGACAGGTGGCGCTCTTCAAAAACCCGCTCTTATCCAGTGTTTGTTCACACTCGTGGGTGCTTTTCATCAGAGGAAGAGACTGAATTTTCTAAAACATAAGAAGATTTGTTTCTGATCAATAGCCAAGAGATTATATGGAACTCTTAGTTTACTTCGTGTCATTTCTGACAGACAATAGTATGGTGGAATGATAGTCTCCGAGAGCGCCTTAAGACACATTGTAATTAAACCATTGCTCAAATCAATAAGTGCTGTATGTATTGTATAGATTTCGAACCAGTTTTTCAAAGTACAATATGTACTAACAATATATGCAGTCAAATCTGTCTATAAAGGCCACTCAAGGAACTCACAAAAAAATATACTTTTATGAGCAGGTTTTTATAAAGCATGTCTTTGAAAATATATGTCCAAGACGAGCCACCCAAATATAAAATTAATGTGTTGAACTTACAGAAGAGGCGCTGTAAGGCATAGCGTGGATGCTACTCTGGTAACCATGACGACCACTGCAGCCAATGAGGTCTTTTGATTTCTTTATTGTAGACGAATACCAACCTCGATTGATGACTTTGTAATCAGTTGGACACTCGCCGCTGACGTCATTCTAAAATATTTATATAAACATGTTTAAAAAATGATTTTCTTATGAAGGATCATATGAAAAAAAATTGTTTATTAAAAATAGTTTCTTTTACTTCATAACTACCTTGAGAAAATAATGCGAATTAATATTAAATACAAACTATTTATGGGGAACGCTCACCTCTTTGGTTTTCTGATCATGTTCCAAGTTGTCCATTGTGTTTTGAATGGCGGATAACACACCCCTTTTAAAGTTCAGAACCCATTTCTCTTCCTCATCAACCGGACAGAGGTCAGGAATTATGCCATCATGGAAAGAGAACCTAATCGGATTCTTTTCCAGCGCCATATTAAAATGTGGGGAAAGCTGGATTTCTGCGCCAGTCGAATGAACAATGTTCACGTGCTGAAGCTAGATATGTGAAATAAAAACGACTTTCTCTAAATGTGGTGTTTGTATGAAACATTGTCACAGATATACGCAAATTGCGTTGTCTGAATTATGTCATGATTGAACAATACATTATAGATATCGAAATATAGTTTGAGATAAGCCAAGTATATGGTCTTAACTCTTAATATCCATGGTATAATATTTTCAGAGTAAAAATTAAAAATGATCACGGGTGTCAAGTTTGTTCAGATTCAAATTTAAAACTTGTTTGTTATAACACCATCAATAGAATTACGACCTCAAATGCATCACGATGTAAACATTTGCTTTAAACATATGATACGAACTAAATTTCTTGAGTTATTTATCAAATTCAGTGTTAGATACAGCCCATCAATAGCAAAAATGTGCATCTATATAAAAGAACTCTTGATACAACTGGCTGGGGTTAGGCGTCCGCTATAACAGCTTGCTCTGAACGTGGACGTTAAACAATTTGACCTTGACCTAACTGGCTGGGGGGTTGGAAAGGAAATAGCGAGTTTATTCTGTAGACATATTATATGTTTGACATGCAGTATCACTGTTTATATCTAATTAGGTTTGACTGTGACATGAACTCAATGTTGTGGTCGTGTATTGCACACCTTCATGGCGAAGTCACACTTGGAGAGGACCTCGATGTTCACGACAGCTGAAATCTCCATCTTGGACTTGTCTTCATAGGAGTTCTCCATCGTCGTCTCAATCTCCGTGTTGTAGTCGTACTGGTACGTCATGCCTGACGTGTACTGAAATTTGCTGCTCGCTGTGGAATCAAGATAACTACCATGTTGTATTACTCCGATACATGTATATACATCGTAGGTCCTACGTTTCTTTGAAATATTATTGAAGTTTGATTTTGAAAAAGCCTGTTATCTGTTACAAGCAGTGTGATGATATAATAATATTTTAAGATAGTGTTACCAATATTATAGTATCCATACTGTAGGCTACACGCGTTTATCATATACAACTTGACATCACAACTATACACAAACCAAATTGATAAAAACAAAAGTAAATGCATGATATTGCTTCAATAACGATAATGTATTACGTGTTTGTGGTATTGTTATTCCATTACTGCAATCACATAGCGAATTACATATTTACCATTGTTATTGGTGTGTAAGTGGAATGATGTGCATGGGTTGGATGGTAGAGACTGAAAATGCTCACATACTTTTCTTAATTTATACACCTAATAACTCAAATCGCTTTCACCCACTCTTCTTGTGCATTCAGCTCATACCAAATGCTGAACACGCCATAGTCCATAAGACCACAGACGTGATACAATACCAAACTGATGACTAACACAAACCTGGACAAGATGTAGCACATGTCATAGTGTTATCTAAATCCTCAAGTTGCATGTTAATAGGACCTAAAATAAAAGTATATTTATTTATGAGACAATATTCGTGCAATCTGAAAGTCAAATTTATATATTAAACATAGAAAAAGACGTATCTCCGCGCAATACAATTGACAAAGCCGTAATAGTCTGGTAGAAATGAGGTTGAACCAAGAATGTCATGGTGCATAATTGCCTTCAATGGATTTTAAATCTTTGATTGGTCAAAATTAAGAATCCAATGTGTGCCATTCTAACAAACTAAAGGAATTTAAGACATCCAAGTTATCCGCCAAGATATAAATGGAAATAACTTGCATACTATTTGACCCAGAGCACTGATGTTTTAGTCTGGCACATGATGCGGAATACACAGGTTCCACTTATAGGCTCAATCCGAGTTTTAAGACGGATCCCATCCTACTTGCGTATGTAATGCTATTTGTAAGATAATGCACTAGTAATTCTGGCTAATAGAGCATTTTTATTTATTGAAGTTAACATTTTCATATATATTTTATTAGGTACAAATCAATATTGTATATCCAATGTGTTTGCAGTAGTTTTGTATGGTCCTCGGTCTTTTGTCTACAATAATGTAGAACAATACAAATTATTTTAGCACAAAGTACGCAATAAGCTATTGTAACGGTTTGGATGACCAGAAACACAAGCTATATATAATGGTAATAATAGTGTAAGTAATAATAATTTTATGTTGCTAAAATTAATATTAATTTTAATAAGAAGAAATGGTCTATTATCCAGAATCGTGTTAAAGTAGCATTAGATACACACGTAAAGTGACATTCATCTTTAAAAGCAGATACTAGTAGTGCAGTTACCGGGCTCGAAATTCAAGGCGGCTGAAAATACTTCTTGGGTGTTATATAAAGACAAAGACTATAACTTGGCTCATAGTTGAGCGGCAATATCATTTGTTGAGTCCCTTCTAAATTGTTTAGGTAAATCAGATATTATCAGTAACGAGTATTCGATCTCCTGTCGGTTGCGCTTTACACTGTATGATTAATTATAAATTAAATGAATAATACATAAACATATTTATATAATATTGTTGTTATGATAATATAATTAGTTCTTTGTGTTAACGTGTAAATATTGTATATTTAGTTAGAAGCACACACTGACGTAGGCTATAATTATGCACAATAAACTATACAAACCAGGGATTACAGTACTCACCCGCACACGTCCTCACCACTAGTGCTAGAAGCACGACAAGTTGTGTACCCATCACACCGCTCTCACATTTGGTATTAGTATCTCTGTAAACTGTTTACCAAATTTATATATACATGCCGTCATCGCCGGGTGGACGGACGTAGGTCAAGGGAGCACGATCCAGTCTTATCTCTGACACTACTTTCTTACGCTGGGTACTGGGGATATTCAATCAATATGCTCTTTTACATGCAACAGAGGTTCCGTTTTTTACCCAAACAAAACGATCAAATCTGTCAAACAATTGAGATAATAATACTTTATTGGCAACTAACACCTAAAGTAATTAAAATAGCATGCTTTGTGGAATAAATATCCTCATTTAGGCCTCTGCTGCTTGCATGTACGACTGAATCTTTCGTTTCCAACCTTTGTACTGCAGTATTGGTTACCTTGCAGAGAACGCTGTAATATACTGTAATGTGTAAATCTTCATTCATTGTTCGTGTTGCACTGAGAGGTCAGGACGATTGAGTTATCTAAAGTTCATGATACCCCCGCTATCTCTACAAATACTTGTACTAATACTCAGCTAATTCAGTTCATGCTGGACTAGAATCATAATAATTATTATTATAAACTGCAAGAAACTTTATACCTTAACATTAAGTTTTTCCCGTATTATAAGGGCATGCGTTCGTTTTAACGTTTACGTTTTCGACTAGCTGTTTAGACCAAACCAAATAATTATGTTTAACTTTCCACGTCTATCTTTCGGAAAATCTACAAATAAAACCATCAAAAACATGACAAACCAAATTTCTATGAGTCCACCATTGAACTATTGGCGAGTCTTTGATACCTTTTAATTAACAGCGAATCCGTCTCTCTAAAACCTGCCCTCAATTACACCCCCCCCCCCCACCCCGCTCTATCTCTCTTTATTATGTATGTGTGCGCGTGCATGCGTGTATCTCTCCTCTCTCTTTATGTATGTGTGCGCGTGCGTGCGTGGATATCTCCCCTCTCTCTCTCTCTCTCTCTCTCTCTCTCCAAAACATCCTCTACATGGATGACTTCAAATCTTAAATATAATTATTTGTAGTAACTCAGCTCTTACTTTTTGTTTAAATTGAAAAGATTTATACTGTTTTTAAAGTGAGGCTCCTGAAAGATAGTGAGATTCGGAAACCATAAATCTATAAGTCCAGTGACAAAAAAATGGTAATATTCTAATTACACGAAACGTGAGAAAGCTGTGTGTGGTTCTCAGTGATATACACCGAAAATACACGTAAGGACAACTACATTTATGGGATATTGCGTAACCAGATCACAGTTGACGCAGTACAATGAACTAGACACGTAACAACAAAACAGTTTCATGTTCATATATTTTATTGTGTAGCAGTTGTCTGTTAAATGAAAACAATTTGGATGAACATCAATCAAACGTTTTCTGCAATTAAGTCATAATTATGTATGATTGTGTAAAACTTGGCCAGCATCATTAATGGTCATAGAATATACCAAGAGAATCAATAGATCTTTTATGTGCACTTTCCCAGAGACAGGATATCACACACCACAGCCTTTTGATAGACCAGTCGTGGATCACTGGTTGTAACGGGAAATACTGTTATATAATAATTTATTATAGTTGTCTAGCCTAATGAGTATTACACAGTACGACTATTTCTACTTAGTACTAGCATATCCGCAACTCCCAGTGCTGTTCTTCTGCTGGTTGGTTGTGGTTGTGATCATTGTGCCAGGACGGTGTCAACATCAGTGATAATTCTAAACAGGAAAGATTTCTCCCACACAAAGAGCTTCAACATTAATGAAACACAATCATGATAGTTTCAATGCCTTGACGCCGAATCGATGCTGTAGGTTCGAGCTTCGGCATTTCACACGTCGTGGGTTTCTCTATTACTTCTTTTTTCAAACATGATTTCTTATAGTTCATAATTGAAAATTAATCATCCTTTGTAAGCTGGTTCTGAATGTCACCCACCACGTTCTAGCCATGCATGTGTCTAGCAGACGATATGGTAATGTGAAGTAAATAGAATCATTCACACTCCACTTAACGTATGTAACGATTACGATAAGCGATTCAAAATCCCTGGTCCGCTAAGTAATCTCCGAGTTTGGATACCATGATATAGCAACCGGCTTGAGACGCGCCCTCCTCACAAACACCCACCACCACACATGACCCACACCGATATACCACCACTCCTGCCCCAGTCCGTGCTTCACGCCCCACCAGCACCCTGCGGTCAGTTATTCTTGTCATAGTGAACAGGCGCCGACTTAGATTTATTCCAGTTTTTCGTATCTTCGTAGAGTTATCGAATGCTGCTACAAGGTCTTTGATTGCAGATGGGTAAATTTGAAGATTTTCCGATTCCGCCCACTTCTTACCGTCCTTGCTGTAGATCCCCGCCTTGCTTACATACTGGCCGCTGCCACTGCTGATGAGGACGTTGTAGATGTAGTCCTTCCACGTTACATTTGGCTGCAATAAAGCAGATAATATTTAATTCCAACTTGCAATCATAAAACGTTATTACACCAGAATGGACCCGAACATTTTAATATAATTATATTAGAATAAATCAATTTAAAAGAAAATTTAAAAACCGATACATTATGCAGAATACAAATAGTTTGTTTGCTTAACGACACCTATGGAACACATTACTTATTAATCAGCGGTTAGTGGATGTCAAATGCACTTGGTTACAGAGGAAACCCGCTGCCGCCACATAGGCTACTCTTCTTCGAATAACAGCAAGGGATCTTTTGTGCCCTTCCAACTGACAGGATAGCACACACAACTCCCTTTGATAGACCAGTCGTGGATCACTGGTTGGAAGGGGAAATAACCCAACGGGTCCCATGAGGAGGATCAATCCTTTAACCCAGCGAGCCTTAGGCGGACGCTCTGTTGAGCTACAGAATACATGCAGAACCTGGCATGTTTAATATAATATATAAATATCAGCTTATATAATACACATACAAATGTTTTAATTCAAGATACTATTCTCCTAATTTTAATAAAGTGATCTTTGCAGAATGGTAATGAATGTATGTGCCAACACCTATACACCTAGCTGGATGTACCATGAACAACGCTAGATCTCTCTATATTGACGTTAAATTGATCTGTATTAAATGACACATGCAGGCCATCTTTAGTTACACCTATGTCAGTGGACTACAAAGTCCGTTATAAAACAGCCATTAACCAGGAAGTAGTGCGTTAAACTATTAGTTTTTATATCATTCTGTTATATTATACCATGCATGTGACAAATTGTTTTAATACCAATCCTCTTATATCATACCAAACTGATGTAAACACAGATATCTAAAGTTGGTTTGTTTAACGACACCACTGGGTCACGTTGATTAATAATCAGCGGCTATTGCATGTCAAACACATGGTTATGTCGACAAATGGTCTGAGAAGGAACCCGATGCATGCCGCTACAACGGCTACCAGCTCTCACCAAAAATAGCACGGGATCTTTATTTGCACTTTGTCACAAACTGGATAGCACACACCATGTCCTTCGATGAAGCAGTCCTGAATTTCTGTTTGGAACGGGAATTAACTCAATGGGTCCACTAAGGAGGATCTATCATTCGATATCTCGAACCTCGGGCGGTCGCTTTGGCGCTAATATACGACCCGCTCCCCAAAGGAGTTAAACAGGCATATATAATAATATTATTATTGGAATGGATTTTTAGTCGTAAATGTCATGGATGTTAAAACTAGGTGGTCGTATTGTTACACTGTCGGTAATAAATGATCTATTCTTGTTAGAACAAATAACTTACCGAATTAAGTTGATCAAAAACACGAGTCATCCTAACACTGTCTCGCCCCTTTCACCAAGAATCTTTCTCGGTTTGTTTAGTTTCGTTTCACACGACTAAGTCTATTGGACAAGCCTATGTATGGTCGTTTTGTGCAGACAACACAATCGAATGACAAAATATACTTCAGCGACATTTAAAAAGGGGATTATGAGTTACTATAAGTGTTAATAGAAAGTGGAATTAAGCCAACGATACCAATGAATTGTAGACTTGTTCCAATATCCAGGCGTTTTCAAATTACACCCGCATTAACCCTATATCCGATTAATAACGACCCGTTCGCCTTTGTAGACGAGACCATACCATTGAATGCTCGTTCAATATTCATACCTGCGAAAATGTGTGATCGAAGAAAAGCAAACACTGACTTACGACATTGAACACGATGTTAACATGATTAATTGTATAAGCCTTTATCGACTTGGACAATCATGCATGCTAGTGAGCTGTCCGATATGCACAACATATTGAAAACATCGCCTCAAACGGCATAGTTATATAGTATTCTGATGTCTCTTTATGTCAGGCCGTGGACCAATAGGTGATCAAGGGGGTCAAAAGACCAGTATGTGGGATATAAATAAAACACGATAATATAAGGTCCACTCTTATATAAAGATATATATTATTTTTTGCTATTGAAGGTCCTCTTTTTACAAACAAACTAACCACTCCGTAAAACATCCACCCTACAGGTCTGAATATTATATACCTGAACATGTACATCACTGAAATATATATTTTTTATTGAAACTATAATTATACAGTAAACTTCAATTTAACGACATGTATTACGAAGTTCAAAAGACCGCAAAAGTGTATGTAGCAAGCAATTCGTTGAATGCAGTATTATACACGCTATTTTGGAACAGCAATATTTTAGCTGTGATTAGTCAGTATAGGATATATTATATGTCATCTTCACTTGATTTGTTATAGATTCTCTTTGACTGCATTGTGTAGACATAACGCATTCGGCTATGTTAATGCTTTTGTCGTTTAGCAAAGCAAATAAAATATTCTTTATATCATTTATTTCGCTTGACCAGTGTTGTTTATATACGGGCTTTACGTGTAATAACTGTACGTTTCGTTTGATAAAGCAATGACCATGTGCAGTTATTAAACTGATACAGTTGTGTTGTCTGGCTTCTGTGTTAAAGCTGATTCACAGAAACTTTTACTCACAATGATCAAACAATATCTCTATAATGCTAGAGTCCGAATCCTGGGTTAACTTACCCATTGGTTAACACTAACAAAGGGTTAAATTCCTCATCCCATGGTTGGCTAATACAGGTTAAAAGCTGGGTTAGGGTGTATTTAACTCATAGTTAACTCTAACCAACGTTTGAACAGCGCATATTTAATCAGTAGTTAAATTTAACTCGTTGTTAGGCACTTAACTCAGTGTCAGCGCTAACCCAGGATTCGAACAACCGAGTCCTGGTGATTGTTTGACGGTATACACACTTAAACTATACGGTTTTCAACTTTTCGCCAAGGATTATGATATTCTGAACTCTAAATAGTGTGGATGACTGGAAACACATCGGATAGACAGATATTGGTATTCTAAGCAAGAACATTTCAATTCTAATACCCTTAAAGGCCTTTATTTTATTTTTTTAAATAGTGAGCAGCATTAGGTGCTATAATTGTGCCACGAGCGGTTAAATGGCATTCGCTTTGACGGCTTGTTTACTATTAATAAAATGAAATCCGTTTTAATGTTGACCTGCATATTACAGTCACTGCGTACTACTGGAGATGAACATTGTGTTTCTTATGTGTTGTCATATTTATGTTAAAATGCATAAAAGAGGAACAAGTACTGGAAGTCGAATCAGAAGAAATCATTTAGCCCTTTCTAAAGCTGAAATTGGTATACTTTATCAAGAAAAGATTTGAGTCCAGTACACTATAATAATGCTCCCGATTGATTACGGTTTAAAACGTCTGTTGACTTAGTTTAAGGATGTCATTCTATAAGTGGGGTTAAGGGTAACAATTAATGATGCCTTTTGTTATCAATACAAACTAATATATTACCGTATCTAGTATCTATACTTACGGTTAGAAGAGATTCGCTGATCATGCTATTTATACATGGTGTAAGATTTGCCATCTGCAACAATGTTAACATTACCTTTCAACAACATGAACATTTAATTATGCTTTAGCTCAGCAGGTTTACTATCCAGCGTTTAATACCTTATCTAAAAAACAATGCACGTTATCTATCAATGTATTATTAATGTGTAATTTAATACGGAGTGCCGTTTCAAACATAATAAAAGACTAGCTTTGCATTTGCCCTATAGTGATTAATACCAGAAATCAACAATATATTCCTTTTACTTGTGTAAGCTATCGCGTAATCTAAGCTAACAATGTAAAGGTAAACACGGATTAGTGGGCATACTTTATGGTTACACGTAAGAGCATTATATCAGTGCTCAACGCGGGGTTCCGCGGTACGCAATTGGATTGTGAGTTATACGATTAACATATGATGTGTTTTAAATTGTCCACTTGCCACCTGTCAAGATTCCATTAAACATGTTTACATTGCAATCACCACAGACCCTAACACAGGGACACTATTGTTTAGACAAAACATACAGAACAGAACTTCTTTAAATTACTAGTAACTTTAATCAATAATCAAAGCTCATTTTAATTTAAAAAAATTTTCAACCATTTTAAAAACCCATTTTATAACCCATCTTAAAATCCTTGTAAACCTTAGTATTATAATCTTTTCTTTTTTCATCTACTATTATTTAATCGTCTTCATCTCTTTATCCTTTTTTAACCATCCCCTACACCTTCTCTCATTCTGAGTACAATTTCTGATCCTTGTCAGAATTTGTACTCGGAACGAGCGTGCTTAAATATTAAATTGACATAAGCACGTTGACATCTGACCTGACAGTCATTTGTGGGCATACATACACACACACGCACGCACGCACGCACGCACGCGCACACACACACACACACACACACACACACACACGGCCTATGCAAAACGGACTATCTATTTACAAAATAAAGTTCAAAGAGAATGGTTCAGGATTAATTAGCTTTACATCCGCCTTGAGTTCAATAGCACGCGCGGGCGTTCTGCTACCGACACAAAACGTTTTGACACCGGTATTTGCATCTACATTAAATGAATGTGATGTGATAGTACACGATGCGTACCAGTCAAATTGTTTGTATCGGTAGCAGAA
>JAUTCZ010060159.1:0-18265 GCA_032273805.1 Melanodrymia brightae | reverse complement strand
TTGTAACAATACTAGCATACAAGATTACCCTACCTTGACCTATTGTCTTGTGTATCTCCATCAAATTGCTATCATATTATTGATTTGCCTGTTCACAGTAATTGATTCATACCTCCTCATTAACAATTATTAGGCAGTCTGTGTTTAGGTGTAATATTTTGATGAAAACAATGTATGATACGGCAGTTGTAGAATGCATACAGCCTTAAGTTCAATAACGCGAGCGTTCTGCTACCGAGACAAAATGTTTTGACACCGATATTTGCATCTACATTAAATGGGTACCAGTCACATAGTTCCAGAGTGCTCGCGTTATTGAATGTAAGGCTGGTACATGTATATACATTGTACACCTCAGTAAAAGTTAAGCATCACTGATTTCTAGGTAAACATCTTTGTGATAACAGGAGCAGTATGTGTACATGAATACACACTATACTTGTGAAAAATATTAAATTCACTGCATGCAGTAACCAATACTTTCTGCATGGTATAGATCTGCAAATCAACTTTGCGTTTAATAGGGCGAGCACTCGTGAACAATTTGACTGGTACTAATCATGTACTATCATATCACATTCATTTAATGTTAGATGCAAACACCGGTGAACAGCGAGTGACTGCGAGCACTCGCCCTATTGAATGCAAGGCAGATCTCAATAACAGCTTTGTATCCAAAAACAAGAATAAAAAAGGTACACAGTTATGATCAAATGTTTGATTGAAATTTCTACTTGATTAAAATACTGCCTAGTACATCAGTTTTTGCACTGAATTTGAATCATTTATTTGCTCCAAAGGACAAATCGTCAAAGGAAAACTTTGATTTCGACATCAAAGGAAGTGCCCGTTAGAAGCTGCTTTAATTTGAGTGACAGGCGACTTCTCAATCCACCAGCCTCTTGGCTAATCTGTACTAATATGCAATTACCATGTCACTGAACAATGTGCAGTGGTGTCATTCAAAACAAGAACCATTTTTCTTTCTCTCTTAAAGAGAATCACTCATCATTTTTATGACAATGTGTGATCATGTGATGATAAAAGAAAGCTAGTTACTTGCAAAATTATTTACTATTTGCATGATTATAAACATAGACAGAAATTTTAAAATGTCATATTATGTTCAACTTCGAATGCTTGGTCTACATTGTCTGAATAATTATATCATTAAAACATGAAGTTAAATAGTTCTAACACTTCTAAGGACACTTCTATTGTCTGGAGATGTAGCAGAGTGGAAATGTTTGGCGCCAAACTTAAAACTGATCTGGGTAGATATACAATTATTATACCTGCATTCCTGTCATACTGAGAAATATCTGGTGTTATGCTTTCGTGAACACTCAATGACATTTAACACAGTCCATTCAAGCATGAAACATACTAAAATTCATAAAGCCACCATGAAAATCCCATGATCAAATTATATAGTTGAAGACAGAAAAAGAAAAGAAAACAAGTTCAGTGTCTTTGTCAACAGCAATACTTTAGAGCAGTGCAACCACAGGGAAAGAAAACCAGCCCATTCTTGTTTATTATATATAAAAGGTATTATTATGAAGGCTGTGTAATTTTGATTTAAGGTGAATGCTCATTTATACTAAGGGAATTTAAAGAGAACTGCTGATGCCTTTGAAATGATTGCAATAAATAAATGTATTATTTAATGGTTTGATGTTTTGTTTCTGGTATTCAGTATACATATACATATACCGGTATACATAAATATACATATATACATGTGTTATACATGTATACACACATGTATATATGCATAATTATATACATATATACATCTAAATATGTACATCATGTATACTAGTATACATACTAGTACATCTATATACCTACATGTATATATACATGTTTGTATGTACATGTACATAGATACATACTAAAAATTTATATACATATATATATATACACATAATACGTACATGTATATACAGTGAAACCCCTCTAAACCGAACTCTCAGTAAGCCGGAATTCCCTCTAAACCGAACATATTTCAAAGTCCCAAACCACCTTATGTGCTGTATTTAAACCTCAGTAAACTGAACACCCCTCTAAACTGAACATTTTGCTCAGTCTCAAGTGTGTTCGGTTTAGACGGGTTTCACTGTATACATATATAAATTTTCAAATATGTTTTTGGCTTTGCAGATTTGGTGAAACAAGTCAACGTAATTTACCTCGACTTGAAACATTCCAACCTCTGACTGACAAACCCAATGAGATCAACCCTGCAGTGATTAGAAATTACCATAATGCTAACCAAGTAGTGGTATGTATATAGGGAGTGCTACACGAGTAGCTATTAGATATAATTTACCTTACAATAAATTGTTTCAGTATTTATGTATCCATGTATTTAACCAACGTGTTGCAAGATAAATATCTAACAAACACGAGTATTGTATTTTATATATAGACTAAAATTTAAAATATATTTTTCAAAACAAATTATTGTACGGCCTAAATGGAAGTAATTTGGTTTCATTTAATGTGAGAAATTTACACAAAACCTTAGGCATCGACACTATGGATAACCTGAGTGACTGTACACAACAAGTGTTGTTTACCATAGACATATTAATGGCTTTCTCGCACATTTAGCAGTATCAAATCCCCATTAAAATACTGCTAAGATAAAAACAGAATACATATGTCTTAATGGTTTTATTTCAGTGGTTTGTTGTTCTGTTGTATAAGTGCCATCTGTAATAATTAATGCTCTAGTGTATAATAGTGGTTTTTTTGTTTGTTTTTCTTAAAATCAATATTCTGTATCACTTGTAAATAAAATAATTCCTGTCCCCGCATAATGAGAGATTTCACTAACACGCTTGTGTAATAAATGTAGAGTGATCCCTTTAGTTAATATCACAAAGAAGGTAGTTTATCACCTACAAATAATATCATTGGCTGCAGTTAAAAGTGATAACTCAAGAACAGTTTTTATATGAATTTTTTTTATATAAACAAATATTTACGAACAAAATGCACTAATCAAAATTTATCTGTTCTGGTTTCTGTTTTATTTTGTTTTTGATTTGCCAAACAGACAAGATTCATGTTTATTTTTAACATATATTACGCTGATTGTACCACAAGAATATACCTTGTCAACAAGTTATGTTTAACCTGATTTATACCATGTCTAGAACTCGAACAGCTTTTGTTAGCCAGTTGTATAAGTAATTGTGATAAAAAAATGTATCCTGTGACTCATTCAAATGTATTCTTGTTTTAAAATACATGTACAGAAGACATTTTGGCCGACAAATGTCATTTGTAATAATTTATTCAGAATCAAAATGATATATTGTATGCCGTTTTCCATGGAGCGGGTTTTTTGCTGCACGTGTTAATGATAGCCGCGCAGATAATCTATTTCCATGATATGAAGACAGCGGACAAACAATATGGCTGTGGTTATGATGGGTGCCTCTGGTGGAACAGGATATGCTAATCTTTTGCAAACACCTGGTATCATCACTGCTTTGGCTGTTATTAATAATAAGTACATGACATCTTGACTTCGTCATAATATCCCTTTGATTCTACCTTGTGCAGAGATATGCATTTGAGATAAAGCACTGTGGTATTTTATGTATGCTTTAATCATTTTCAAACAAAGTCACTTCATGTATACTAATGACCATATTTGGCCCACATATATAATTTGACACTTCATTTACCTGAAAAGCTTTATCATTAGAATCCCTTTGCAGGTATCTAATGTCAGAAGGATTATTTTATTTGTACATGTATATGGAAGGATGTCAAATACGATTGTAAAATAAACTTGATTTAAGGGTAAGATCATACAAAACATACTCAGTCTGGAAAGTGTTAACCTAAATGAAAAAGGTAAACTTTGTGCTTTTGTTTCCTTTTATTGAGCTAGCCAGTATCCTTTAACAGATTCTCTGTACAGTTTTTTTTCCAGGACTATAATATCTCTGAAATTCTTTATAGGATTATTCAGTGAACCAAACAAACGGAAAACCAACCTTGTTGGCATCGAAGAGGCCTGATTCAAAGGACTTGGCACATAAATATTCAGTTCTCCAACCGATCGAACAAAACCGTTACAAAAACAAAACATCTACTGTGTTTGAACCAGAGCCAGGAATGAGGCGACGAGCTCGAGAAAATCAACTCCTGGTTGAACAAAACAATGTACCCTCTTCGTATGAATCAGGACAATACTATTCTCCAAGAAATGTTCCACTTTGGTCAAGGAATGGTGCAGGGACCCAACGTCCTGATGAACCTTTAGCCAGAAGGGTTCCACAAGAGGATGATATTAAATATGATGCAAACCCTGTTCCAAGCGATACCTATTTACCTCAGCAGTCAATAGCATTCACACCAGAAGAAGAAGTAAGGATTCTACAGCAAATTGGAAGTGAGTTGAGAGGAGTAGATATGGAACAACTCAAAGAAGCGTACCTCATGATCACAGAACATGACAAAGCATTGGCTGGATGGGCTGACTTCAAACATATCGATTACGCTTTAACAAGCTCAAAGGTAAGTTGTTTCGTCAGGGTTATAACGTCCATGAACTGGTGAAAACTTTCAAACTGTCCTATGGTATACATTCAGAGGCTATTTCGCAATATGACCCATCATTATTCTGAAAAACATATAGATTACTGTTAATTTGAAACAAAAACTATATGTTCATTTTATCACCAACAATAGAGAATAGAAAGACATTTACAATGAATTGTATGACGTGACATTTTCAGATTTTATTATGAACTCAAAACTTCACCTTCATATTTTTTAATGTTTCCATCTGCAAACTGTTTGTACTGAAACATTATCTTAAATGATTAATTGTTTTTTACAGATTGTTTTGCCTCCAGAGTTGCTTCGAATTTCTGCTTAACAATTTGTATCTACCTATGAACCTGACCATGTGAACTATGAAAAGTTACTGTCATTTATTGGAACTGCTATAAAACAGACATCAGAAGAAAGGTAAGCAAACAATAATCAATATTTCTACAGTGCTATAACTATGCTTCTAGGCTAATCTTTGTAGTGTATTGGTATCGCTCTTCTTATTGGACATTAGTTTGAGGTGCAGCTGTCTCATAAGTAGATTAAAAGTGTATCCAAGAGTGCATGAGCAACAAGTTTTTAGGTCTGCTACACATACAAAAGCATTTCCACTCTATCTGGGTATACACAAGCATCAAATTTGAGGTCAGCATTATATGCAGTTGTGTTGTCTTGTATCTAGATCTATACTACACAAGTATCAAGTCTTCAGTCAGCCTCACAGGCAGGACAGTTAACTTCTATCTATGTCTACATGAACATCATCCTTGCGTTCAATAGCGTGAGCGCTCTGGAACTATGTGACTGGTACACCATCGTGTACTATCACATCACATTCATTTAATGTAGATGCAAATACCGGTGTCAAAACGTTTTGTCTCGGTAGAAGAATGCTCACGCTATTGAACTTAGGGCATGTTTTAGGTCAACTGCACAATGTGATGCAGAAGACTTTTCTGGTAACTGGTAATGTTGTTTAACACCTTCATCCATCCAAAGGATGTTGTAGAGTGAGCTGAAATTGAGAGATCGCTCTGACCATGGTCAAGTTGTCCTCTCAGTGCCAGAAGAGTTCTCTTGCATCCTGCCCTTACATATAAAGGAGGTCTCTTGTATCTTGCCTTGCGTTCAATAGCGCGGGCGTTCTGCTACCGACACAAAACGTTTTGACACCGATGTTTGATATGATAGTACACGATTGATACCAGTCAAATTGTTTGTGTCGATAGCAAAATGCTCGTGCTATTGAACGCAAGGTTGATGTAGTGAGATTTTATGTAAAACAGTGGTCTGGGTTATCAAGACTGTCACAATGAGTGCCACTTATTAGCACAATGTTCCCTATTAACAGTACAAATGTAAAACCTTTCCTAGACAAGACAGCATATAGAACATCCTTTGAAATGGACGACTCAAGGAATAAAAAAGAGAAAAAAAAGATGGAAATAAATGCTAAAAACTTGCTTTTATCGATATTATTATATTTAACTTACTGTTCAGAGTGGATGCTGTTCTCTTCCCCTGCAGATCTTAGTTTCTTCTCTTCCTGTCTGCCGTCTTCATCTAGTTTTGACAATTCATTTGACTTCGGAGACTCATTGGATCTTGGGGAGATACCTGATTTAGCTGATGTATCAGATTTTGGGGATACGTCTGACTTTTGTGCAGTATTTGATGTCGGTAGTGTTTTCGACTTTGGAGATGTACTCGACTTTGGAGATGTGTTTGATCTTATAGGTGAGCTTGATCTTAGAGGTGTGTTTGGTTTTGGAGATGTGCTCGACTTTGCAGATGTGTTTGATCTTGTAGGTGAGCTTGATCTTAGAGGTGTGTTTGATTTTGGAGATGCGTTTGATCTTGGTGATGTGTTAGATTTTGGAGATCCATCTGATCTTGGAGATGTGTTCAGTGTTGGTGATGTGGACGGCTCACTATCCTCAGGGTCAGAAACTTGTTCTTGCACCTGTAAAACATTTGTTTGTCTCAAACTGTATGTCTTAGTGTAAAAGATTGAACTCAAACACCATTACCTGATTATAATGTGATCAGATTGAAAAATGTACCACACACCTAATGAACAAATATGTACTGAAGAATAGCCCTTAATGCAAAATATATAGAAATATATAATTAATAGGATACAAAAATTACTTTTGATAGTAGGAAAATTATTGTTTTGGAGCCAAAAGAACATTACATTTAACACAAGTACTGTGTTCTCCTAACATAACACCATAATAAATATAGTGTTTACTTTCTTAGAGTTTATCTAACAATGTGACTGTGTCTACAATCTAAACTATACGTACTTCATCACTGATCTGTTCCAGACTTATATGTCTGGTCAGCAGTTTTGCAAATGACTTCTCAACTTCAGAATCATTCAATTTGGACAAATCTGGTTCGGAAGCAGTTCTCATCATCTAAAATATGTAAAACAGTAAGTCAGACTTTATTTTGAAAAGTAGATAAAGAAAAAAAAGGTTTCCATCCACACTATAATGTCCAGTCCTGTACACTGTAGATGCAAAGGGTGGTGTATGCACCCTCACCCCTTGTTTTAAAACTCGGTATTAGATCCACTGAAGGCTAACTTTTCCCAACACCCCACCCTTCTCACCATAGGCATAGAATCCTGCACAAGTACCTTTATGTTCATCTAATATGCAAAGCAGAAGGCAAAAAAAAAAAAGAGTTACAATACATGTACCTGCATTAATACCGCTAAACTATAATATATGTAATCAAATCACTAACCTGCATATCTTTCAGGTCAAACTGCCCGGTGCTAATTGCTTGGCATACAAACTTCTCAACTTCAATGCTTCAACAAAAGAAAATATTGTAACAGGTGAATAGTACTGGCCATCTAACACTATGACATCACAGCATCTTAAAACGCCATCTTTGAAATCATCGTCAGCAGAAATATTTGAGCCCTTTTATTTCCCTAATTGCAACATATATCAGGAATTTATTAAGGATTGTTTGCTTAGGTCACATGTTTGCTGGGATTGAGAAACGATTTTAGTCATAATTGAAAACCAAATTAAATAGACAAAATGATTTTACACCAAATTGGGAAATATTAGCTAAGAAATTGGGAATTTTTAGTGTAATTTGACTTCAAACACCATCAGTGGTAAATAATTCATTGCAAGTCCAATCACAAAACAGAAAACGCAATATAAATTACAGTAAACTAATAAGATTAAACAATTTAATGTCAGTTAAATACATATTCTATAAAAATCGAATCCACCGAGAGATACATTACCACAGAACAATTGTTTTTTGCATTGTTGTAAACAATCACTACTTTAGACAAATTAAATTAATATTTAAACCTTTTGTTTAACTTCTCCAAACTGTTTTGTTTCTCTGTTTTATGATTCTCATCATCATCTTCATCAAGTTGCACTTTGTCAAACAGGTTTCCACCCTCAACACTTGTCAATACTTCTGGACCCTTAACTGCCAAAATATTCATAATAACTGTTGTTCATAAATTCAAAATATAACAAAAATGAATGTAATTAATTACATGTAGGCAATGTAACACAATGTGCAAAAAATAATTCGAGTGACAATTCTAAACTGGGAGTGATTACAGCAGTTGAAAGACAAGCAGCAGAGCAATAAGACTACAGATAGCAAAACACCACCAAAAAAAAAATTTTTTTTTTTTTTTTTAATTTAAGCCTTGTTCAATTCATGAGCAGTCCGACATAAGGGACTGTACATAAATGTCAATGTGTATCACAAGTTCAGAAGGATGGATGGGTAAAAGTCAGGTTCAATGTTTTCTGCTAGGACTAGAAGGTGAGAATCGCAGTCAAACTCATTCCTAACTTTGGCCAATATTAGTGGCTCGATTATGAGAATGAAAACAGTTCCTTTCACCTCGATAAGAACATGTAAATAGATTTGACAATTTCTTTGACAATCTATATGAAAGTGAGGATAAAGGGAAGAAATGATTGATTATTGACAACACAGCATTGCTTAATCATTGTGTATTAAGTATCAAACATATGGTTAGAAGGAAACACAGTGTACTATCTCTTACATAATTCATATTATCAGTTCTATTACGGTATTACAAAGCAAATATCAAGTGAATTCTAACCAAATAATTCCTCTGGCAAGTCTGGCTTAGGAAGCAAAACTGGTTTTGGGAAGAGAAGCGGTTTCTTGGGTTTTTCTGTTATGTTTTCTGTTACGTTCTCCAGATGTTTGTCATGAAAATTTGTCTGTGTGTTTTGTTCTTGATTTAGAGACATTACGTCTGGAGATACTTTTGAAACTGTATCACTTTCAGCTGTCTTTATTTCATCTGACATCTTTTCTGAATCCTCAGTTTGTTGATTTACATCTTCTAAAATGTTCTCTGGTACTTTTGTGTCATCAGATTTGTTAATGTCTTTTAATACATCTATGGCCATAACTTCAACACTTTCTAGTATTGCCTCAGGTTCCTGATTGGTCACAAAATGTTTTGCTTCACCAATCACAAATGTTCCTTTTAGTCTATGTGAGTTATCTACAGGAAGTACTGTGCTTGAAGAGGTATCCGTGGCAGAAACTACAGTAATGAAGTAAATAAAGATAAAAGAACGAAACGATAAAACAAATCAATAAGTGCACACCAAACTAAACAAGATGAATTGGTGAACATAGGCTATTTCTAACACGAAAGATAAATATTTTGGTCTAAACAAAATGTTCCAAATGAAATACTTTTATCTTCTTCCGACAAGCAATAAGATTTATTTCTAGCCTATATAAGGAAAATTATTATTGCTTTCAGTTAGTTTGAATAAATCTGTTTTGCAGTTTGGCCAATATGAATGATTTTATTCTTGTTGCTTATACATGCATTTTTTTTTAGCTCACTGAACTGAATTAGCTAGAAGTTATATTCTATTTAGCCCTCAGTTTAGGCGAAATATTAATCCATGCGAATTTACATCAATACATATATTCAAAATCATGAACAATGCATTTAAAATTAGGAGGTGAAAGTGACGTCATTTGTTTCAAACACCAGCGACTCATAATTTATGACTTTGTTGTAATATGTATTCACCATGTGCAATTTTCCAATCTCTGTGGTACTTTCTTCAAATTTAATATTGTAAGAAATTAACATTTTCAAATTTATATCCTGAGATTATTATGCATTTTTGTCTTGTCACATGGGATTATACTTTTGCATATATGATTAATGAAGTTACGACAAAATGTAGTAGACACCTTATTTGTGTATTGGTCAATTAAAAAAGCAAAAAAAGGAATCTATCACTGTTTTGTTTGCTATTTCAACCCGCGAGAGAAAATGTTTTTTGTAAAGGCATTGGTAAACCCAGGTCTTCACCAAAAAAATTCTTGTTTGGATTGGAATTGACAACAGTTAATCTCTAGGTATGAACAAGATTTTCTATCTTTACTAAAAGTTAATACAGTGCACAGAAACATACAAATTTAATTAAAAAAATATAAAGCAAATAATATTGACACCAATGCATACAAATAACATTTGAAATCCATTAACCACAAGCTACTCAAAATAATTAAACAATTCAACAGATAATTATGACATATGGTCAACAGAAATGAAAGATTATTAAATGACAGAACATTGTCTAATAAGCAGTCATGGATATGGTTATTATGATATATGGCATACACAAAGCAAAGACATAGTGCTTTAACAACACCCAAGCACATTGTTTAATTAGTGGCTACTAAGAGCAAACTTATAATTACAACTATATTACTACTATATTTCTTTCTGGGCCAATAAACGTTTGAAAAAAATAAAAATAAAAAAAAATAAAATTATAATTACAATACATGGGCTACAGAAGAAATCTATCAGAACCACATAGCCTATTCTTTTTGATAAGAAGCATAATACCAACGGTGGATCAGTGGTGCAAATGAATCAAAACCTAAAGAGGTATACTAAAATGTAGGATCTGCCTTGCTTCAATGAGAAAATGAACTAGTGTAATGCATGTGATGATTAAAACACTTGCTATATCACCTCGCGTTTCAATATCCTTTACCAATAATTGAATATCATGTTCAAAACTTACCTCTACACAAAACAGACACTAAGAGTACATTTTGAGAGCCATACACTTATTTGAGTCAGAAATTGACACCAAATAGCCAATGTCTTTTTTCATGCTGGGGTGTCGTTAAACAACAATTCATATTACTTTCTCGTTTTCAACCTGTCAATTGACACAAAGAATATGAAACTACCAATTTGGGCCTTCAAATCTAATCCACAAAGATGAATATTGTGTGACAGCGATTGATTGGTTCATACATGATATAAAATAACAATCTGAAGAGACAGGAGGTAAAGTGAGAAGTAAATTGGATGCATCTGTAATAGTAACTGACACAGATAGTTTACTGAGAACAACTATCTCTTACATATATTATCAGTTCTATTATAACTAAGCAAATATCAAGTGAATTCTAACCAAATAATTCCACTGGCAAGTCTGGCTTAGGAAGCAAAACTGGTTTTGGCAAGAGAAGTGGTTTCTTGGGTTTTTCTGTTACGTTCGCCAGATCATTTTCAGGAGAATTTATTTCTATGACATTTGTCTCATCATTTTGTTCTCGATTCTCGCCAACATCATTTGAAGACTTCGCGTCTGGAGAAACTGTTGAAACCGTGTCACTTTCAGCCATGTTTTCTTCTTCGGACATCTTGTCAGAATCCTCAGTTTGTTGATTCATGTCTTCTAAAATGTTCTCTAAACGTTTTATCACATCAGATTTATTAATTTCTTTTGATACATCAATGGGCATGTCTTGATCACTTTCTAGTATTGACTCAGGTTTAAGATCGGTCATAAAATCTTTTGCTTCACTGATCACAAATGTTCCTTTTAGTAGGTGCGAATTATCTACAGGAACTACTGTATTTGAAGTTGCATCAGTGATGGAAACTACAGCAAGGAAGCAAATAAAGATAAAACAATGAAAAGATAAAAAAAAAATTATATTCACATCAAGATAGATAAAAATATTTGGTGCAAAGAGGAACATTTCTGTAAGAAAGTTTTAAAATTTGCTCAAGAACAAGTTTTAAATGAATTTTTTAAAATTTGGAATTTTGCTATCTCCACAAGAAACCAAAAGTAATTCTCTTTCTTGTTAAAACCAAAAGTAATTCTCTTTCTTGTTACTTAGAATTTGTTATTGTATACAATTTGAAGAGTACAATATCCCAAGAAACTTTACATCACAGATATTAAAAACTACCTTTAATAGACATACAGGTAACAAGAATGGATTTTCTCACATAAATGTGCTTGGCAGATTCACTGAATCAGATGTGCATGATGTCATGCAGTTCTTGTTGCTAATTTATTCTTTGTGTAAAACGTAATTAATATCTATCAAGTAGAGAAGAAAATGATGTACAGAAATGATAGGTGAGGTGCAATCTAAACTATAAAAACTTAAAGCAAACATTACACAAAGCAGATATACATCATTAATGAAAGCAATTCCTAAAGCACAAGCTATATAAAATTACTGATTCTCTGGCTCAACATCACTATCTTGATTTTTGTCATGGTTTTAGTACCCACCATTTAATAGTGTAGTCACAAAAGAATCCCACGAATGTTTTCAGTTACTTATATTTACATGTAGTACAAGTCATCCCTCCCACATTTTTATTTACTTTAAAATGTTGAGAACTTTATTCCTTGGTCCTGCTTCTTTGTCATTGTTCCTGGTAAATGTCACCATTGGAGTACATAGAGGATTCATCACAAGTGAAAATATCAAACAAGGTTGATATTTTTCACATTAAAAACATGAGTAAATGCTTTTCTATATTAGCCTCCATTGGTAATATGTCATCGCATTTCTCACAAATTTACTATGACGTCACTTCTTTAACCAAGCTCATTAAAACGTTACATGGGTAAGCTATAGGATAAATGACTGTACAAACTGGTGGACAGATAACGGTTATTTAATATATCAGGATATGTAAATTCATTAGACAAATTAACTACTATTACAGGCAGTGTTGATGATTTACTGAGTCTTGTTATACTTAGTAATATCATTGTTTGGGGTCAAGAAATATGCAAGTTATAGCCATTTATATGATTTTGGAGACCATCTTGATGGCCATCTTGGCGTTCTCGAATTACATAAGGGTGGCAGATTAAAAATCTACTTGAAGCAATTATTCACCATAAAATACTTGGTTGCACCTCTACTATTTCCAGAAGACTAAATATAAAAAATTGTGAAATGTAAATATGAAAACACAAGACATCTCCTGTATATTAATATGCACAAAGTGAAGCTTGACATACTTTCCCCCTTTATCTCTGACATTTTCGTCTTGTCTTCTTCAGATTCAGCAGATTTTAGTACCACAGTGCTCTTATTCACAGGAGACTTCGTGATAGTGATCGTATCACCTACTCCTGAGATACGAGCAGGAGACATAGGGGGTGGGGATTTAGGATCATCACTAGAACCACCTGAAATAAGATATTTTACATAGAAATTATTATTGGCATAGCAAATAAAATTTGAAACACAAATAAATATAAAAGTAAAAACTGTCAAGATGCCACCTCTATTAAGTAGCTATCTTAATAATCCAAATAATCTAATAGGACTCTTATTAAGCAGCAAATTGTTTTAAGAGTCCACAATATGATGATTGTTGTTGTCCTATACATCCTATACACATTCATTACAAATTCATTTAAGATTCTTCTTATCTTCTAAAGGGAAATTATAACACACAGAAGTTTAGTCAAAGTTCAGAAACATTGGAGTCTGTTTACATTTTATAGAACGGAGAAAGCTTATATTCATATAAACAATTGAAATTTCTACCCAAAAAATTAAATAATTTTGGAATAAAATTTCTTTTTTAGCAATACTTATCCTGGAATATCTTTGCATAATGCTATTAAGTTACAGCGATGTTATTAAAAACCACATAAAACCTATAAAATTAGTGCCAAGAAGCAATGACGAATTCGAATTACATCTGAATAAATACCTGATATCCTGGAATCCATTGAGACAGTGTCCTCACATAAAGGCATGCCTTGCAGTACACCAATAACCGTTCCACCTGGTTTTCCCCATTGGTTTCTCGGAATCACTATGGGAGCAGGACTCATGCCAGAAGATACTTTTATAACCTGGTCTCTCGCACTGGTTACTGCAAATTGATACCAATTGATACAAGATGAAAGTAAATTAGAATAACAAATACAGTAGAATCTCGTTGTCTCGAACACCGTCAGTGCTTGAGAAACTGTTCGACCCATCGGGTAGTTCGACCCAAACATTCGGTCAATGTCGGATATTTTCGTGACATCACAGGTGAAAAGTCGAATTAGATACAGTGCACTTATGAATGAAATTTACGTGCAATAACATAAAAATAAATAAATGATGAATTCATGAATACATGAATTTATTAATAAACAATTAGAATATGTCAGAAAAACACAAAGAAAGAATAGTAACACGACATAGCGTAACGAAATGAAAATGTGATTGTTGGTGTTATTACAGCTGATTAATTTACCCACCGGTTCAGTTCATCAACAGGGGTTGAAATTTGTTTTTGAAACTATTGTATTTTTACTGGGCCTCAAAGTTTTTTCACTTGCCCATCCCAAACATAATAAGTTTTTGTCAGTGAATAAATGAATAACAATAATGCAACCTTCACTGGAAAGATTAGATCCAGATTTATCAACTAAGGGAAGAAGCCACTACATGTACATGTATGTATAGGTACACTTTATACAAACTCTGGTGAATTCAAGTTACTGTACACATCCTGAGCCTGTAATATTATAACATCATTACACATTATATAATTATTGTATGTCAATTTAGCAAACATAATTAAATGCATCCGAACTGAATAATTTTAAAAGGTAAAATGTATTTAATATTTCTTATTTACAACTTTATTTTCATGTATGTGCTATATTATTTATAATTTTTATTTGTTAACTAATATTTTAAACCTAGTAATCATTCTACGGTAACGTATTTAGTAAAGAAATAATTTGTTTGACAAAATTAATTTTATAAAACTTGCAGCACAATTATACATGTTCCATTTGTGTGTCGTACATTCTCATATAAAACGTTGGTTTTTCCGTACCCATAGTATATAGAGTATACATGTACATGTACGGAAAAAGCCGGAACGAAAACTAACAACCACCGAAATAAAGTAATTCCGGGAACGATTCGTCAATAGGCCGAAGCGTAAGACAAATTCCTTGTAATCATAAATGACAAAACTACATCTACAAAAATTAGAAGATGTAATTTTATTAATATATTTGTCATAAACGTTGACGTTCATAAGGTCTCTTCCGCTTCGTGGTTGTTAGTTTTTGTTTCGGCTTTTTCCGTAGATGGAATGGCCACGGTTTTGTACGAGAACTTGAACTGTGTTACGCTACATTAGTTTACCTGTTCTAAAGTTACAACCCCAAACTAGTCGACAATGTTACCTAATCGTAAGACACGAGGCGTTTATTGTTTGTCAATAAGCTGAATACCATTAATTACCGCATCGATTGATTTTGAAAATATCGGCGTCTTGCCAACACGTGTTTACGTTTATTGATTTTTGTCATTGAGATGAAACATGCTTAAAGTTCACGGGGTCGGAGCGGAGCCAGAACGGGACCAAGTTTAATAATCGCGAGAATCCTGCTTCGGAGATTCGAGCGATTTTTTAGGCTGCATACTAACTCATTCGGAACTGTACGGATATTACCGTATTTAGCCGTTACGAAAACAAAATCTCGTTCTTTCTATTCTAGTTATAGACATCGATGTTTCGAGTTCATGTGTAAATATGTCTCGATTGAGCGTTACTTTTAGTCTATATTTTACGGAGTTGGAATTATACGGTTATTTTATTAAGAGTTTATTAGTTTTATAAGTTGTTCTCTTGCCCACAGGCAAGTTAGACAGCGTACATCGGTTGCCCGACCATCATAATCCACTTGCCCCGGGAGTCGGGCAATGGTAATTTTTAACCGCTGATCAAAGTTATTTTTTTTACCGAAGACTAATTGTTTGATTGGTATTATGATACAAGTTCATTGATATAGCCGATAACAAATAACGCGATAAGTGTGATAAAGAAAGCGATGCATGGCTATTGTTGCGATTCCCAGAGTCTTCTGTTATTCGTTCCGCCTAAATAGATAATCCTATGGTTGTAACAACCAACTGCGCAAGCGCAGGAAAGTTAGTATTGTTCAACCTGATTTCAGCTGTTTCCCGTTTGATATTTCTTGGGTTATTGGTTCGAGCGACCGATAACTTAGTTCGAGAGAGGGGTGGTGTTCGACCCTGGGCGTATTCGACCCATCAGCACCATATAAGGGTTTAATGTGAAAATAATTCGGGAATTCGATCTTGGTTTGTATTCGACCCTTTCGAGTTCGAGCCAACAAGATTCTACTGTATATAAATTTAACCTTCCAAACACTGAAATCTTCTATAATTACTATGGTAGGGTTTGACCCATCTGTCATCAATTATATAAAAGTAGTCGCAAAAGCATCAGTTACGAATGTCTGGTGATTTTTTAAATCCAGAGTAGATTCCACTTATTTGCGTATTGCTTTATAGCATAAATCGTTTATATTCATATTGTTATGCTACTACACCAAACCATTTGCTATCAAAGCAGTACAAATCATAATCAATAATTACATTGAAAAATGTCCATATGCTGGTTATTTGCATAGAAAATTTTCCAATTCAGCTTTCCAAGCATGTGCAAATTTACTATATTTTGATTTGTTGTGCAGAAATGTAAAAACAAATAAACTTATAATACATTGCATAATTATTGTTCAATGTATTATCATTTATTTTATTGCCAAAAAGACTTATTAGATCATTTTGGTTGTTTATTACTGTGCGTTGTTGATTTTTATGGGTGTGCGATATTACCGGTTTACTGGTTAATTGCAATACGAAAGTCCTAATACAATAACATTGCGGTACACTTTTTGAGAACCTGCTTAAACGATACGGTCGGGAGTTTCCATTACACAGATCGGTAATGATCGTAAAATAATTTCGGGAATTTTGTAAACGCAATTCTGCAAGTTATTTTAATATAATTTGATCGCATATTTTGTCATAGGTAATATATTTAATGATTAGAATATAATAGCAATGTCAAAAAGTTTGTGAGGACTTTAAATAAAATTAATACTTTTCCAAAATGGCGGATTCTTTTGACAAGATAAAATCAAGAAGAAATGTTTGTTTCTGCGACAATTTAATTGACCCCTCCGTACAGAGACTTAACGACGCCCCCAAATATGGAGATAACTCCCAGTTGTTAGGTAGTCACGCAATCCCGTACCTATGGCGAAACTGCATTATAACACACACATTTGTAGATCGCTCTGTTCATTTTTCACTTGCGTTATCGCTCGGTATTTCGTTCATCGATGTTACGTGGACAGTGACTACTATTCGTATAAAGTCACAATTAATCCAAAGATCACGAAATAATATTATTATACTTAAGCCGATAGTTATTCTACGGTATTGTCATATCCTACTAATTCGGCAAATGAATACTGGTAAAATGGCCGCATGTACAGTGTATACTAGCTAAAAGGATAAATTTTGCAGTGATATATATATAAAATACAGGTTACAACAGATATTAACGTTTTCTTAATACAGTAGTTGTAATTTTATTTATTAATCTACAAATTTTTTTCATAACTTTGTTTTGTGAAATTAACTGTTTGAATGTCAGTGTGCTGAGCCTCGTATCATAATAGTAGTATATACCGGTAATTATGGTTAAGTATATATAAGCCTACATTATGCAAAGATTATTAAAGAAATCACATAATATGAATAAATAATGGAATTAACTACCAATGTCTATTATTAATACACAACCTGTGCACACTCTATAGTATATTATATCATATTATGATTTTGCTTAAGTTGTTTATATTATTTACACGTCTTTTTTACCGGAACATAGTTAACAGATATCGAATGTTGGCATTATATTATACCTATCCAGAGGTGCTTAGGTAACAAAGAAAACTATGTTTCTAAACTTGTTTATTTTTCAAAGGTAACCCAAGTTTTCCCATTTGATGATTTGGCCTACACATACTTATATGCTATATATGACTTCCAGATACATAAGGCCGTTTTGTTCTCATGATGCAGCCAATCAATTTAGTTTGTCACAAACTCATGCAGTGTACCGACCCGATTTAACGTTACCTGTAGACTTCATGACACCCTAATACGTAGCCGTTGATTGGTATCAATTGTATTTCCATGTGTATTCTGACTTCATCGCACTTGTCACCTGTTAAAGCTTTATTGTGATGGTGTTAACTCCCAGAACTCAGAACTTTATTTTACACTCATACCGTTCGACAACAGCATACGAGGAAAGTAGTTACATAAATAAAAGGGGACCTTTTTAGAAGGCGAGAATACATTATTACCGGGTATAAAAATTTTAATAATCCTATATGCTATATTCATATAAAAATAGGAAGCACTAGCCTGTTAAATAATGTTAAATAATGGGGTTGCATTCTATTTCTTTAGATTTATACTTCGTGTC
>JAUTCZ010060048.1:0-18269 GCA_032273805.1 Melanodrymia brightae | reverse complement strand
TACTCAAGTGACGTAGATGAAGTTACTTAACAGGCTTGGCTGGCTTGTAAGGTGTTTTTGAGCGAAGGATAAAAAAAGCGACAGTTTATTGCGAATACAAATAAAACCGGCAGCCGGCTTCGAAAAACAATGCTGGTACTTCATATACATAGTATTAATAATATGTACGCACCAAACAAACAGCGTCTAGCGATTATCATTACTTAGGCTCTTTAAATTTGTGTCTTTATAGCCATAATTAATATATTTTATACAATTGGTTGCGATTTGTGTTCTTGGTCAGTCTTTTGCCATTCAAATGTAAAATGCACTGATTTATTTAGTAAGAGCATTTAGTAAAAACTCAATGCAGATGTGTTCCTTAATCTGTGTTAATTAAATGCCCCTTTCATAGATTAATTATCTTTTTGTATACAATACTATACAGATAACGAGATGTGAAATATACACGTACATGTACCAGGAAAACCCATACCGCAAAGGTATGGTACTTGATTTACATGTTATCCAGCCATACATGTATGTCACAAGAAAGCTGGTACAGTGTACTTATTTAAATGTGCATTTGAACATAGATGAGGTGCATATAGATGTCTTTATTAAAGAGGACAACTTGATAACAAACAAAACTGGTGGGTTTCTGTTTTTATGTATACCCAGTAGTTCCAGAGTATTGTGGTAAGCTCTGTTGAATTTTTCTCATTAAAAAGAATCACTCGCCATTATAGCATGAAAACTCAGCCGTGTGATCTTTTTTTATCTATATTATTGCGTACATTTATTATATGATTATAAACATCAACAGAAATTTCAAAATGTTATTATATTATGCAAAATTGCTTTTATTAATTTTGTACATCATACTAATATGTCGCCAAAATCTGGAACTAATTAGTTCGAATACTTCTAAGGTCACGCTATTGTCAGTGATTGGGACTCTTTAACTACAACTGTAATATACATGTAAGCTACTAGCTTCAGGTCACCGTAAATATACCATATAATTGTAAGATATGGCTAGCCTACATATTCATAAATCATAATATAAGCAATTTATGCATCTAAAAGACATTTATGTTTTGACTACATAAAAGGTATTCATATATTTATTTTATTCTAACTGTTAGCTTCTTTTATTGAGCAGATGGAACCCATGCTGATCATCCTCAGTGTCTGTTACTAGACCAAACCGAACCAGTGAAGATGGAGAAGTACAAGACAGATCCAAAATACAGTACAACGTACATGGAGATTCCACACAAAGATACTTCGCCAGAGAGAGACAAGACAACTCCGCCACGCAGTGTGACGACATCACTTTCTAAGGACAGCCATTTTTCGAGTACAAGCAAGATGCAGACATCAGACACATTAAGTGACAAACTGGTGCGGCGGGCTCCTGGGAATGAGGAGCCTGGGAATGGGGAGCCTGGACATCAGGCCGATCCAGCTGGCATGGCATTTACTGTGGAGTTTGGAGACGATAAGAAACTTAACATGTCTGGGAGTTTGAGTGAATTTGTGCCTTCTAAAATTCGTAAAAATTTTCGTGAAAGGAAAGAGAAGGCATCGAAACCACTAAGCAAAGAGGGAACTCATTCAAAAACAGATGTGAGTTAGCTATTTCATTTGCGCTTGATTTTTTTGCTTTTATGTAATTATCATAAATTTAATTTAAATAGCTCTAATAATATATATATACAGTCAAACCTGCTTGATCGGCCACCTGTATTAAGCAGCCACCTGTCTTAAAGGGTCACCTTAATATTCTTCCAATTCAGCAATTTTAGTGCCCTTCGACTTGTATTAAGCAGCCACCTGGCTTTAGAGGCCACTTTTTGTTACTCCCTTAGGTGGCTGCATAAGACAGGTTTGACTGTATATATAGTTTAAAATGTTAATTTGGCTTGCATGTATTTTATAATAATGCAAGTCAATCAAATGACACCTTCTGTCTATGTATCCAGATATCTGAAGGCTGTTAAAGTTTGGTGAATGTTTACATAATGCAGTTTATATAATGCTTTACTGTTAATTTTTTCCTTTATTCTTCTGTTCATCTGTTGCTAGTATGGTGTTTTTCTATACTGTCGACTCTTGATGAATCGCTATCCAAAGAACTAACCTATTTACATTAAATTATGCTGTTTGCTTGTACCTGTGTCACCATCATTGATCAACTGTTACAGTGAAAAGCAAGATTTGAGTTGAATGAATCTTGGCCATCCTGGTCGCCTACTTGATGTAATCAGTGTTATTTTATATAGGCATGACACACAATGTAGAGCACGATCACATTTACATATATTCTTTAACATCATTGTAAGATGCTAAGGAGTGGGACGTAGCTCAGCGTAGGAGTGTCCACCTGAAGTGAACGGGGTTGAAGAATTGATTCAACTTCCTGGACCTTTTGGTTATTTATAATTCCAACCAGTGATCTATGACGGGTACATCAAAGGCTCTGGTGTGTGATATTCAGACCTCCAGCTGATAATCTCTAAGCAGGTTTTCTCTGAGACCATGTGTAGACATAACCTTGTGTCTGATATCCAATAGCCGATGATAATAATCACTGTGTTCCAGTTGTGTCGTTAAACAAACAAACTGTGTCTTGAAGATGCTAATAATTTACATCATACATACATGTAATGTGAAATGAACATGATATACATGTACACATAGTTTATGATGCATGGTAGTGTACAGGAATTGTTCACAGCTTATGCAATGTCACCGACAACCAACTACATAATGTATGTGATGTAGTACACAACCACAAAGATTAATTGAAACTTCTCACCTTTAGCTGAGAGTATATATTTTGTGTAATCAACACCTACAAATTATTTTGGATTCTGTCCTATATGCTAAAAAAAAACCTACGATATTCTGGGTTGTAAAATAATTAGTTATGCTTGTCAAAAAGGACAGGTACTTATTTGTGTTACCGGTCACAGTCAACCACAAAAATCCAAGTCAGAGTCAGGTAGACACTGAAATTTTTCAGCCCATACAATTGAATACTATGGCATACAACTCAAAGTATAAAAAGTTTGTGTGTTTAACAACACTACTGGAACACATTGATTATAAATCAGTGGTTTTGATGTCAAACACTTGGTCACAGAGGAATAACAGAAAGGGATCTTTTATTTGCACTTCCCACAGACAGGATAGCACACATCATGGCCTTTAACAGACCAGTCATGGATCATTGGTTGGCATGGGAAATAACCCAACGGATCCGCTGAGGAGGATAGATTGTACGACCCATCGAGCCTCAGGCGGCACTCTTGTGCTGAGTTACGCCCCACTCCCCAAAGTATAAAGTAAAGTAATAAAACCCGACTGTTTGCAACTGATTGATACTAAAAGTGTTTATTTGCATTGGCAGTATGACGGCGATCAATCTCCGATGCAGCAGAAGAAGATAGAAGACATTTGGAGCTCGACTGAGAGTAAGGCTGCCAAGAAGTGTGGCAGGAAGAGTTGGCCACCGCATACGACAAGTTCAGCTGCAGCTAAGAGTAGACATCGACCTGGTGGATCTCCACAGTTGAACTCAACTAAATCCAGCACATTGGAGGAAGAAAGGATCTCAAAACATGACACTCTAGTAAAAAGTAAATAGTAATTTATTCAGTTAGAACTATATTGAGACATCATTTTAAGTATGTGATTTTCTGTTTACAGTCAAATTTCAATAACTGAAACAGAGTAATCTGATGATCCGAATTAAAATCCTGTATATTATATACATATACACATGTAGTTAAATTGAAAGGTTTGAACAACTTCGAGTGGGGTGTAATGATATGGGGAGGTGTGATACAATACATATCCCAATATGAGGGTTAAGATTCGTATCGCGATATTTAGCGTTTCATAGCAAACTAGTTTATGACCTGATAATGTTAATACAATGTTCTACGTCATGCCACAAACATACATTGTTTTTATTGTCAGTACAGTTTCTGTGAACATTATTGTAAATTCATACTTTTTTATTTTATTTTTATGCAAATATATTCAAACATGTGGGGTGATATTGTATGTCAACATGTTAATCTACTTATTTGTTATTAATAAATTGACTAACTTGTTGAGTGTTAAGCCAAAATACATTGATACAATCGAGACTAAAGGTTGTTGTTTTGCAGATGGTAAGTCATCAAGAGTGAAGAAATCTCCAAATTCAAAAAGTGAAAAGACACCAAAGCCTCCACAGCCCGAAGTGTCATCTATTGACCCTTCTCTATATTCCGATCCAGCATTATACTTACTGGACAAAATGTTCCAGAGCTCTTCCTCATCTAGTCAGATTAGTTCTGACGGATATTACAAGGACAGTTCAAAAACACTAACTGAGCACGACTTGTACCAAGAGTCTAAAAAGTACGACATTCACGGTGAAGCAGTATCACGCGGCATAAAACCAAAGATATTTAATCAGACGGGTGAGAAACACAATAAATCTAGTCCAGTAGATAACGAGAATACTGAAAACACTGAGGACGATAAAGTAAGCGAAGCGGGAACGTACACAATCGAAGCCGATGTTGATGATTTCGATGAAGAAATTGCACGAAGTAACATTGATGAAATATTTGGTATGTGTCTTGAGAATGCCTGTCTGGACAGACCAGTTGTAAACGATACAGTACCATTTATTGATCGAGAAGAAGTTAAACGGGAGACAGTTGTAACTGCAAGTTTTCGTCTTCGAGGGACCAGCATGGAGGTGAAAGCGGGCAGTGCTGACACTCTCGAAGATTTGGAATCTCCAGATAATAGACTTGAGGTGAGATAAAGTGTACATATCATTTATACTTATAGGGCTGATTTTTGGAGTTGCTGAATAATATGACTTTCCAAAACAAAACCCATTATTGTCAGATGAAAATTTTGTTTTTTTTGTGGCAGACTGCCATTATGCATCTGATTCTTTCATAAAATATTACGTAGTCTTTTTAATTTCTGTCATATTTAGAAGAAAAGTATTTTCTTGGCCATCTGATAATTGTTTTTCTTCTGGTTTTGTTATGTTCAAATGTTTGCTAGGCTCACTATTACAGATTCTGGTTAACCAAGTATTTCAAGCCAATAAACATTATAAAAAACATCTTAACACAAAATAACTTCATACGAAATAGATGGAATGTAATCAGATTCTTAACTGCATTGAATTTGCTGCACAAAAAAGCAGAATGTTAGTAACTTACTTTGTGCAATATATTTTCAAATGTGTTGCTATGCTGCTAATTGCACTTTATGGCCAATACCTGTTTGTAGATTTTATCTGGGTTGTTAACAAATAACCTTAAAGTGTTTGAATCTTTCTGCTTTCCATTACTTACATAGATAATATTTAAACAGTACATAACTGGCTGAATAAAGTTTATAGTTGTTTCTCGTAGTTGTTTTTCAGTGACACTGTGTATAGCTCACCTTGCCAGTTGTGTTTTAGTTGCTAACAATCATGTTTGAAGCAAGAGGCTATTTAAGTGTTTAAGGCACTGTGTATAAATGTCAATGTGTTTCACAATCCAAACAAAATAAGGATTGGGTTTGTCCCCGTTCCTCCCCTTCTAACCCCAATATAAAACACTGATCAACTCTCGACAGATGTTTTTAAATGAAAAGCATTTTGAACTCTGCTTTTACCCTCTCCATTGTACAACACATTGACATTTATTCACGGTCCCTAAAGATATTTAGTAACTGATTTGTTATTTGGGTTTGTTTGTATGCAACCATCCATTGTATCAGAACTGGAACACATTCACTGGAATGTAATATTATATTCACAGTGACACCACCTCCATTATTCGTATTACTAAAGATCTCATACATAGTATATCCAATACATGTTTTGTTGAGTTGTTCTGTTAGTAAACTTGTATGCATGTATAATAAGAAAAAATCTTGGACATCACATATATGTGTATCTATTATTTGTTATGAAGCTGTCATTTTATGTCATTGTTCATTATAGAACAAAACAAACCAGTTGTAAACTACATACCCGGTACATGTTTGAAATTTTTAAGTCGAAATTTTTTTGGGTATAGAATGTAGTTAAATACTTATATGTAGGAATTAACCATTTCCAGACTAAGTTATTGCTTTGTATAAGCTACATCTTTGTAGTCCAGAGTCTATTTTAAGATTTTTAACTTTTTACAAAAAACATACATACCACTGATAAACTAGGGTAGGACTTTCTCGTGCTCCATATCATTGACCCAGATGTTTAGCAGACTAACATACATTTTATCTAACTGATAGTGATCACGATCTACACTAGCCAATTAGTGGCCATTTCTTAAAATATTAAATCGGTAACATTTTATTAGCTACAGTATATTGGGATAAATCCAACATCACCCTGACAAATTCTGACTACAAAACTACATTTACCGGTACTAGTAATTATGAATTTTAGTAGTGTAATTCTAACATGCCTCTCTGTGTTTTAAAAACGACCAGCATGAATGCAGATACAATCATACAAACTCGTGATCGTGTATGATAAGCTATTTTACAAATGTAGGCTCATTTCAAATATAAAGTTACTTTACTTATTTTTTTAACAGATTATATAAAACAATATATTCCTTGAATTTTATCAATAAATAATCATGGGTCGCATTTAAGTCTATAATCAAAACATGCCAGATAAATCCGACCCTGTTATAATTTAAATATAATTTGTGACATTATTTAATATTATTTTCAGAAATATTTATTGATTGCAAAATTTAAGAATGCAGTTTATTATCGCATTGTATAAAATATCTCTTATTTGGATTACAACCCTATTTTAGATCACACTGCTATATTTGTAGGTCTAAACTAAAGTGTTCTTAATACAGTGTAGTTGTGTTATTTAGCAAACACGTAGAAGAAAAGGTTGTGTAAGTACACATGTATATACATGTATATATAGTAAATGTAAAACATCGTTTATAACAAAGTTTTTATTGGATTATTGAAGGTTCCATACTTATAAGAAAAACAATCAACTTCATTGAAAAGATCTGTGATCACAATTTTCTGTTAGAAAGAGTCGGATTTATCGGTAGGCTTGGACCAACACCAATCTACCCTAGTCTTGATTGAAGGAGATACCGGCAAAGTAATGTAAAAGCTTATCGGGTAAATCATATGTCTTGAATGTCAAATACGACAGCTGTGTACTGGCGATATTGCAGGTCTGGAATGTCAATGGGAGACAACTCTTGCTGTCTCCAACTAGAGCCTATATCAATAGATAACTAACTGAATTGTGCTTGTAAAGAAATCTTTTGTTAGTTTTACATTTGTTTGATGAATGCATTTTTTATTTGTCGTCGGTTAGTGATTTTCTACAGGATATTGAACTTGGGAAACAGTATTGGCAAGAAATATCTGTGAATGAATGTGTTCTCTGTTATGTTTCCACTGTAACCATGAGCAACAAATAGGCCAAACAGTGGATTGGTGTGTACACTGAATGAGTGAAGTATGTATCAATGAAGTATGTGTTATGGTCATACACATTATTATTTATAGCTGTGTTGGCCGGGAATAAACATTTTCTTTACATCATTTGATCATTTTGATGTTGTGTGGGGTGGTAAGTTGATCGTATTTTGATTTTGGAAGAGTTTGTGTGTTTTATAAAATTTAATACAGTGATATAAGTGTAAGTTATTTGTTATATATATCCATTCAATGATGTATGACTATATGTATATAGTTGAAAGTGGACTGGTTGTCTCTTAAATTATATTTATGCCACCTTATACCGCAGTAATAAATAATTTCATACATTCTCAAGTATTTTGTTTATATACTGCTGCAATAGAAATTTCAGAACTTTGTAAACTTCTCCTGTTTTCTCAATATCAGTCATTTGTTTATTTAACATTCTAATTTGTTGTACATTCTAATTTCTGTTTTTATATTAAATGTTTTGCTATTCAAAAAGATGACACAATTGTGTTATCAAACTATTCATTTGTCTGTCAATACATATTTCTTTATATACATATATAAATGACACATTAATTACCTCTGTCCTCAAGTAAAGCATTTTCTTAATGGGTAACCATAGGTGAAATATTCCTGAAACTAATCTAGGTTGACAGTTTTATTTGTTGTACTTATAGTCTGAAGATCAGGATGATAAGTTAAAAACAATTTTGAACAGCTTCAAGTACATGTACAACTATTTTAAGCATCAATAAGCATTACAGAATTGAGACGGATATTTCAAGACATTATGTGTAAAGAAATAAATCCAAATTCTGTTATTATAAGTAACAACAGGTCCTAAGTTGATTATGGGTATAATAATCAGTGGACAGGTACATTGAAAATGATTGCAGCCCATAGAACATGAACTATCACTACTTACATTGTATTTAAACACTGACCTTTATAACTGATGTGTAAGTTAGTTTGGTGACTGGATGATTAGATGTTTTGATGGCACTGATCTATCACATCAACTGCAGTGCACTGCATCATGCTTTGATGTAGTGTCAGGTTGTCATGAGCGTGGACTCCATGTGACCAAATATTCCTGTCTGCGGTGTATCTCTCCGGTGTATCTCTGCAGGCTTTCACTCCTGAATAGTCAGTCGGCAAGTGTTGGATATTTTCAGCAGGATCTCGCATCACATGTTGTTTGTTATTAAACACAAGTTGTGCTCTTCTAGTATATGATTTGCAAACAGTGAAAACAATTGTTCATTTACATTTAGTCTTGATTCACAGGATTTATTTTACAATGTTAGAAGTTGACTGAATGTGTTAACTGGGAGTGGTTTTGGGAAGATATTTTAACAGTGTTTGTGTTTAGTTTTCACACAGTTGGTGTCTACATTCCAGGTAAAAAGTATTTTTCGTATTGGTTACTTTTAGTTTATGTGTATTGACATCTACATTTATACTACATGTACAACATGTTGTGTATGGCGCAGCCTGTGTATGCTGCATGTTATGCGTACAGCAATGATTGACAGTTAATTGAAATGTGCCTCAGGCATCACCAAACAAGAGGATTAAATACATGTATTTTGATTGGTTGGCAACCATGTTTTAGTAAGTCACGACAATCATTGTAGAAATACAATTTATAAAAAACTCCGCTTTATTTATGGATGCTATATACAGCAATCACGTTGCAATAGAAGTCTATGTAAGAGGTCGTCTTGCCAGCTTTAGCTTGAGTTTTTAATCTGGGTGACGTGTGTTTGTTCTGGGAGTTTCACCTGGCTCAGAGCCGCACTTTAATTTAGTGAAGCTGACAGGAACGTGTGTGCTCACCTGATTAAGTCGGTTTATTAGCGATTTCAAGCAACTTGCTGTCTTATTTCTACAGGTAGGAGTGTTTTGTATGTTTTGGGACTCACACATACACATATATATACATATATATATATATATATATATATATATAGTGTTGAATCTGATCATATAATTATTATTGGTTTCACTAAAAGAAAATTAAGTCATTTTTAAATGTTAAATTTCAGGCAAAATGTATTATAGAACGTAAATATACATGTACATGTAAATCATAATAAACCCCAATGTGTACTGTTCGTTGCATTGGAGGATGGGAAGAAATGTTGTAAATAATACATGTATACCACACAACACGCATTAATAATACTATGTATTGTAATATAAGAATTGAAACAATACATAACATTTATTACTGAAAAAAGAAATGTTTATTATGAGTTATATCTTATTTTATTATTAAGATAAAAGATAAATGAAGGAAAGAATGTTTATTTGGGTGAGTGAAACTATGAAGTAAATCCAATAAGTGAATAATGATCATTAAATAAATCAAACTAAATAGCAGCAAATTTTCTTTTCATAATGTTAAATAGATGTGATATATACAGTTAAACTTCACTATCTCGAGACAGAAACAACAAGCTCACCAGGCCAGTGATTTCATTTTATCCATCATCATCGCCAGACGTACACACATGTACCTCACAATATACAGGGAATTTGAGATTACAAAGATTAAGATATACATTTACAAGCCTACATGTATGGTGGATTCCTTCGAAGCCCTCAAGCAACTGAAATGACCTTTTAACATTATAACTGAATATAACAGGACACAATTATTGGATGTTAACTGAAATAACGTTTTAACATTAAAAATGGGTATAGCAGGACACAACTATTGGATGTTAATTGTTATTAAAGATAATCACCATTTTTGCGCGAAAATTGGAATCACATGACGAAGGCAAATTTGCATATAAATAAAAGAAAAATGTCATCTTAGTTTGTCTACATAATTGCATACATTTATTATATGATTATAAACATCAACAGAAATTTCAAAATGTCATTATATTACATAAAATTGCTTGGTCTATGAAGTATGAATGGATCACCAAAACATGCACCTGGACAGTTAGAACATTTTTAGGGTCACACTATTATCTGGAGATGCAGTGGAGACAAACGAAAACTTTTTTTCTCAGATTAGAGAACGGACATTGGGGTTTAATTATTTTATGATATAGATAATTTCTGACAGATGTATGTGTAAGTTACTGTATTATTAAAATATTTGAGAACTATATGTAACTGTCTTGTCATGTTCCACTTCCATGGACATTTGGGGCATTTCACACACATTACCCGGTATTTGCGTGTAAACATGAATACATGTTCTCTGTTGATACATGTGTTATGTGTTACTTGTTTTGGGAATTGTGTTGTACTCTAGTGGCTTAAAACCTTTGTTATATTTTCAAGTTGATATTTGTATGTCAATTGTTTTTCACATTTTTTAATCTACTAGTACAGTATATGTAAAGAAGTAGATTTTCTATTGAATTGGCAGCTCTATAATAGTCAAAATGAAAGGAGAATTGAAAGGAGAATTAATTGTAATGTATTTCAGAGGAGGAAAAAGATAAAGTTAGTTTGTTTAACAACAGCATTTACTTAATTATAATTAAGTCACTTTTTGATTACCCGGTAATAATCTTCAGCTATTGGATGTCAAACAGTCAGTGATGTCGATACATTGTCTTGGAAGATACCAGTACTGCATATATTATATATATATAGTCAGCAAGAGTTCTTTTATATACACTTTCCCATAGACAGGATAGTACATACCACAGCTTTTGATAAGCCAATCACAAACTAGTTGGAATGGAAAAAAACCATTTACATTGATGGGAGTAAATCATCTCAGATTATTGAATGAACAGTAGCAATATTTATAATACAGTGGGCTATCCTGGGTGTTGAGGTTTACCTTCATTATCCACTGGTCTAACACACTTGACTTAGTTCACATTCGTGACCCACATATTAAAAAACATATTGGACTAGGTTATTACATGGCTGCATGTGGTTTAATTTACCTGAATGGTCCAACATATTGAAAAGACTTACTAGTGAATTCACCATCATTGTCCAAACCCATAGGGTGGGTTGGTAGGGTGGTGGTATTTCGTTTACCAGTTACAATTCAGTTCACATTTATTAACTGTTAAAAGGTGGAATTTGCCTTCAATGCCTATCAGGCTGTTTCAACAGTGATTACTGGTATACTCAATGTATTCAAAATGTGAGTATATTCTGCCTACAGTTTGTACATGTTATGACTATATTTTAATTCACCGCTATCGTGTCCTGTTAATTGTTTACATCCAAAATGAATGCAGACGTAGCCATGAGATCAAAATAACACAATCTATCAAATGAGTACGTGGCATTTGTAATATATCTTCGTAAACGTATGACCTAGCACACTGCTATGTTCAAATCCTTGCTAGAGCATTGACCAGAACAATAAGTTAAGATGTCTTGAGAGTTTTTTGTCCAGATATTTATGACTATTCTGAAATCTTTTGTTGTACATACATTTACATGTAATTCTACTGGTGTTCTCCACATACATGTATATTCAGTGATACTGGAAATTTATAGAGCTTTCAGACATACCTGTTCCCTGACAACTGAACATATATAGACCTGTAGGTTTCACCTGTGATCTGTACATAGTTCCTAGTCATGTCGTGGCAACATATTATAATAGATTTATTATCAATAAATATTTAATGTATTCATGTACATGTTGAAATGACACTAAGTATTTTATAAGCTAACTTTAATTGTGAGAAAGATTATTGATCAATCTTTACAAAAGTCAAAGTACCTAATGCATTATATGTTTTTAGTCATTAAAAGATTTGTAGTAGTTTCATAATGGTTGACAGTCTTTGTAGTTTTTAAGATGCTTCTCATTTAGTCCAAGCATCTATGGATAAGTATTTTAAATCCCACATGCACATCCATTGTGTTTCAATCGTGTTCATATAAAACTCAATAGTGCATGTATTGTGCTGTTTAATTTTCCTGTTAACTCTGCTGATCTGATTTGCCTCAGTTCATGATTTAATTTAATCAAAGCTGTTATTTACAAGTAGTGTATATATAATTATATATATATTTTGGTATTGAATTTTCGTGATACTGTAATGTAGACATAATTATGACTTTAATAATATTTTAATGGCTGAAAATGGTTTACACTGACAGTCGTGATACATTTAATATTAGACATTATGTACAGGTTATGGGGTTAATGGTGAATATATAAAGGTAACTGTACTTGTTATTACCTATAATTTTAATAGATGGATCAGGATGTTTGAATGTGGTATTAAAACTGTACGGTATATTTTGATGTGTCACTATCTTTATGAACTCTGTTACACAGAATTAGAAATGTCGTTCACTTTAAGCAATTAATAATGACAAAACTTCCTTATAACTAAAAAAGCATAATAATATAAAATATATGTAGTATAAATAAGGCATAAATGTTTGGTTTCTTGATCTTTAACAGGAATCATTTATATATCTATAATATCAATTTTGTCAATCCAGGTAAGCATTAACATTTTCATTCATCTTATTTTGTATGTACCTCGTACTTATCTTGTATTGGTAATTCCAATTTTCCAAATGGAATAATGGAGACAACATTGCTTAAACTGGTAATAACTGGTAAACATCGCTGTTGTTATTACCATAGATACTTAATACATAATAGAAATAATTATTGTTGTATTATGTTTTTCTGGTTAACTTTCAGTACTCAGGTTTGCGACAATGTGTTATATACCAAAGTTCTGCTGTAGTATGCAGCACTAAAAAGTGGCATTACAAAATGTATTTAAAAATTTTTTGAATTAAATTATTGTTCTAATTACCTTCTTTTATTATTACAGTACAGGTTTCTTTAAAGTGCTAATTAAAATACATGACCTCCAAAAAGTTGAATTAATAAAAATAAATATTAAAATTAATTGCTAAATTAAAACAAAACAGAATCTGTCAAAGGCCATGGTGTGTGATATCCTATCTGTGGGTAAGTGCACATAAAAGATCCCTTACTGTTATTCAAAGAAGTGTAGCCTATGTGGTAGCAGTGGGTGTCCTATGTAACCAAGTGTCAACATAACCGTGCATTTGACATCCAATAACCGCTGATTTATAATCTATGCGTTCCAGTGGTGTCGTTAAACAAACAAACTTTATCTTTTATCCAATTGGTAGACATAATTACGTAGCTCCATGTAAAGTGTCTAATGGATCACTATATATTATGTTGTGATTGTTACCAAGCAGTAACGTACTTTACAGCCTTTCATTGCCCTGACAATGTAAGTAATAAGTCAGGAGGTCCTGTGTTGACATTTGTTTTCTGTGGCATTCAACAGAGTGCAAGCCAGTGGTAACAAAATACAGTTGTATTTTAAAAACATGCGAATCTCCTCATACAAGTAAATGAGAGATTTAGCAGAATGTTGAGAATGTCTGGAGACATAATTAACTTACCCATATTTCATTCAGTGCTGAATTAAGGTACCGGTAATGCAATATATCATCCTGCCACAGGACTTTTTTGATGATGAGTGCAAGGTAGAACTCATGGAAACATTCCTAAATGTGCTACTTAATTTTGACAATTGGTACTTCATCATTTAGTAGGTTGATGTATGATCCATCCTTTGATATTATTTCCAATTTCATCATGTTAAATGGAAAAAGTGTACAGTAACATCATTGAACTCTGTTTTTATTTGTATGTGTGAATGCATATCGGCCAGAAGCTGATATTCAAACTGACTTATTAGATATTAACATAATTTTTACTTATGAGTACTTATGTACTGTAACTTTTTACAATTACTCATAATAAACTACCAAGAATGTCAATTGCATGATAACTTGTACCCTATTGTCAATTTGGGCTTGAAAAGACATTGAGAAAATAAAATAAAATCATTCTTACGCATAAAATAATTAACAAAAGTACAAAACTCACAGCGAGCCAATGTAGACATTAAATGCTATGTAAAATATGACTGTTGTTAATAACGTGGTGTTAATTTCAAGCCCTGTCTGTTTATATCTGCTAGTACCTCAATAAAAATAGAAGCAATACTTTTTTTCCATTCCGGGTAAAGTATACACCCATTAATGATTTCATATATTGAAATACATGTAGATATAATAGTTTCATTTATATTATGTCAGTTGGATATTGCGACTTTCTAATACATTTTATATGGATTGTTTGAACACTGATTGCTGCAGAGGCAATGAATGCACTTTTTGCCTCCCAGAAACCTGTGACAGGATCTCTTTAACAGTCAGTGAGTTGGATGTGAGGTTGAGTACTAGGTTGAAATCGTTGTTGAGAGGTGTGTTTCGCGGGATATATGCAGGTATTCGCAGGTATTCGCAGTGCTTGCAATATGTACTTAGTACAGTTCACTTAGACTTAGAGGTTTTGTTGCTGCACTGTGTTTCTTCAAGTACGGATTATACTTTACAAGAGGATTTCTCTAATCTCCTTATCTCTGTACAGTTTTCTTGTGGCAAATGTGAGACCTGTGTTCTTATAGCTATTTTGATGATTCAAGTTTGTGAGACAGTTACAGGTAGATTTTTAATGACATATTTACTTTTTATTTAACATTGGGTATATTAAACATTTATAGCATTTTAACGCAGTGTTGTGCGTTGCTATTATTAAGGGGTCATCCTAAAATTAATAAAAATTATTAAATCAATTCAAGTGACATAATTTGAAAATTGGATTATGTCCAACCAATGTTCTTAATTACATGTAGTTTATTTTCTTAGTATTATATATTTTGTTCATGGGATTAATTGTCATGGATTTGCAAGTTATAATAAATTAGTGTTCTTTAGCATAATCTTTTAACAATACTTTTTAATTGAAGTCAGACAACCGTATAATTTGATGCAAGTCTGCACAACACCAACGATCTTGCAACCCAATTAATATTTCTTTTGGGTATTAATTATTCTATTGTTGGTCAAGATGTTACATAATGTTTGTTTTAAAGTTTTATGCTGTGAATGCCTGTTTAATCGGGGTGCTTAGTGTGTGGCATGTTATGAGTGTTCAACTTTTGGATTACAATAGCGATTACATCCAAAACACCTAGAACTTGTTCGAAGTATTCAAGTGGTAAATCGGAAATACTTTGGAACTGTTAAACTCCCACAGTCAACATGGGACATATATGTATGGACTGTTTGTACATTCTCTTTCACTGAAGAGAATTTTAGGACACTGGTGTATTGTGGATAAGTGTTCTATTGTTCAATGCTTTTCATTATTTTTTGTGTCAAATGAATGGCACCTGCCAAGTGACCACTCATTAGGATATCTGATATCTTTGTGCTTTGACAGAAAACTGTTGGGAGATAATTCTCAGTTAGTGGAGACTATTTGCTTGTCAATTTTGTGGTTCAATTCAAAGAGGACCTATTGCTTAGAGAGAAAATGAATTCAAAATCAAATAGCTTGTCACACGTTTTCAACGTGAATCACTAACAGTTTTTATCGTTCTACAGTGCATTGTATAAAAGTCTTGTAAAGGAGATATATTTCTAGAGATCCGAAAGAGTTATTGTGAATATGCAGTGAACCCTGAATGTCTTCTTCGTACAATCATCCTATTCCTCCTGGTGTATTGTATATTTGATATATACGTACAGTCAGTGGGTTTCTGCTTCAGCAGAATGTGAACATTACAAAGTCGTGCTCATCTAATAAGTGTCGTTTGGCTTATTGTAGCAGCAATACAAAGAATGTCACAACTGTAGGTTCACTGTGTGGGTGAAGATTTATGGACCCCAAACCACAAAAACCACAAAACATAAAGCATAACGGCAACGCCCAATTTACTAGGATTAATTCACTTTTTTTACAATACTAGTAGGATACTAGTAGACTAAAGCCATGGATCAATCGTCATTAGCTGGAAACATCTTCCTGCAAGTAAGTGTCAAACATATAACTCAGTAACAGGCTTTTGTTGTGTACGGTTTGATTTTCTATTTATTTCTGTGTTTTTGGAGAGGTTTGGTATAATGTTTACCTAATTTCTATGTGAAATAATGTTATTTTACTCAGATTAAGTTTTAGTTTACTGTTTTCATAGTCTGAAGTACATTATTGTTTTATCTAGAGCTTGTTAATTAACTGGTTTTGAAAAATAATGCAAGATGTTAAACGTGGATGCTTTGTTTATGTCAGAAATGTTATTTAAAAGCATTTACTTTCCAGACTGATTAATATTAAGTTATTTCCTCGTATTTAATCTCAAAGCCTTCCTTTTTGTCATTGCAAAAAGAAATTCATGATGTACATGTACTCTTAAAGTGAATCACTCACCATTTTGGCGCGAAAAGTGCGATGACGTGATGAAGGAGTGAAGCGAGTAACTTACATGTACATGCAAATACATTTGCTTATAAACAGAAGAGACAACTTAAATATTTTTGTTAACGTAACTATATTTTTATTGCCATTATCACAACATGTAGTTAACGGAGATCAAAAGTTTATAGCATATTGAACATAAATATATTTAAGGTATAGTTTTTTCACCTGTCCTTTTCCAGATTTAGATATCCTTGCCCTATCTTAGTCTAAATTTGTATTATTGCATTATACTTAGCTTGTTAAGCCGGAGGCATATCATGACAGATAAAAGTTTCCCGTTTATGTTTGATAATAAGCAATTTATAAATAGAAGTAATTTAACTTCTGTTATTTACATATCAAAAAATATGTTACACTTTCCAGTTGTTAATTGAATGCTTTTCACATGTAATATTTATTCTTTTACTCAGTCATACCCATTGGAAAAACTAAAAGTATGAGTTGGCTGCTTCATTTTGTACAAAATTAAATAATGTTGAAGAATAAATAGGTGTCTACTTGTACTTGTATGGCTGGCTGGACATCATAAGTATCCTTCACATGTACTAATGTGGAATAGGGCTATTCCATCCAATTATACGTAATTTGATGTCAGAAACGAACGTTTGCTGAATGCTGAGTCCCTAACATCAAATTATGTATTCAAGGTAGGAATATAAAAATCTGTCATAATGCCATATGTACTGGTGTGAGATACATTTGTAGAGCTATATATTCTTCCCGAGGGTACATACTTTGATGTCAGTGAATTCCTGACTTCAAATTATGTACCTGAGGGTGGAATATAGCCCTTTCCCACAACAGTACATAATGAAGGATTTTTTGTTTCTCGTCCCTTGACTTAATGTTAGAACACCATTTTAAATATATATTTTTAAATGCTCTAAAATACATATATAAAAATGTACCGAAACAAATATTACCACTAAAAGGATCATATTCGAAAATAGTTTCTACTAAAACTATAAACTTAAATTTCAACCAATAAGCAATTATTACATGGTGTTTTGTGTAAGTAAAAGTTGTAATTTGCATGACATTGTTTTGACTTAAAAAACACAATTTTCGCCCATTTTGTGGTACTAGCAGTACAATAAAGTAAACAGCTGAGGTAAAAAATTCTATTCTGTTTATATATAATATATATTATCAAACGTTAAAACACACTTATTGTATAATATCAGGACAAGGTTTCTCACGGGAACTCGTTTAGTATTCATGTACATTTACATGTACTAGTACTCTACATGCAGGCCTGAGAATAGGAGGCAAATGGTCATTCAGGTTGCCTGGAGGTTACCTCGATCTCTAGTGACACGAACGGAGCACCGTTCGCCATGATTTAATTAGAGAATAAAATGAGAGAAACGAATAAATACAACATTCAGAAATTAGTTGAAAGAATGAATATTGTGACACCTGTATGGCCTATCATGAATGTGTAGGTTAT
>JAUTCZ010059937.1:0-18279 GCA_032273805.1 Melanodrymia brightae | reverse complement strand
GTGTCAATGTACAGTTTGTCACCTAATATCCTACTTGTGGTGTCAATGTACAGTTTGTCACCTAATATCCTACTTGTGGTGTCAATGTACAGTTTGTCACCTAATATCCTACTTGTAGTGCCAATGTACAGTTTGTCACCTAATATCCTACTTGTGGTGTCAATGTACAGTTTGTCACCTAATATCCTACTTATGGTGTCAATGTACAGTTTATCACCTAATATCCTACTTGTAGTGTCAATGTACGGTTTGTCACTTAATATCCTACTTGTGGTGTCAATGTACGGTTTGTCACCTAATATCCTACTTGTGGTGTCAATGTACAGTGTGTCACCTAATATCCTACTTGTAGTGTCAATGTATGGTTTGTCACCTAATATCCTACTTGTGGTGTGAATTTACAGACAGTCTTACCTCTGGCTTGAATGTTGTATTTGTCACAGAATGCCTTGAAGTCGGGCGTGGCTGCAAGTTTGGGTATTTTGATATGGACGGAGGCACGGAGTGTAGTTCCCAAGTTGCTGGGACAGAATGTCAGGTATCCAAGACCATCACGTTTTGCAAACGTCAGACCACTTTTTTGCAATTGTTCGACTGCCTAAAAACAAACATTTACAAAGAAAATCAAATTACGGCAGATGTAAATTTCTGTAATGTGGTGGTCGGAGTCAGACATACATGTGGTTATATCAACATATGGACTGAAGAAACCCACTGTTGACAGACTTACTGATTAACAGCCATCGGATCTTTTATGTGTACTTTTCCAGACAAGATAGCACACACCATGGCATTTGATACATCAATCGTGGATCACTGGTTGAAAAGGGAAATAACCCAACAGATCCACCGAGGATAGGGTCTTCTATTTCTCGAAGTCTCTTGTGATTAGCATGCCCCACTTCCACGATTATACCAAATTAAAACAATTTTAAGTGCTATAAATAGCGAACTAATATTCTCGTGCAGCCATTTTAAAGAACAGGGTTATGATGTAAATGGATATCACCGTCATATTGTGTCAATAGCTGTGCACATAGAGAATAATGAGTGGCCGTTAAGAGATCACTGATCTTATGAGTTGTTTCAAAACTTATCCCAAGTCTTACGGACACGAGTAGTGCTATATTTCTTACAAACCATGAAAACAATTTTAAACAAATTCACTATATAAAATCTGTGGAAAGTCATACGCATCGTGCGACAAATGAATTGCTACATCAAACGGCGTCTAATGAATGAATCCAGTCAAAACTATTGACGTAATGGGCAGACACGTAATGGGCAGACACGAAGTGAACAAAGCAGGTCACTCTGGTCGTTACTATGGGGCAGCCAATCAGAAGTCTCAAATTTTATCTCTAATGCCTATTAGTATTACAGATGACCATAAATCTCGCACAGGATTCTTTCAAACAGGCATGTAAGAAAATTGTTTCCCTTTCATTAAAATTTTCACGCCAATATGTTAAATTTTGTTTTCCCGGGACAGAATGATGTAATCCAGTTAAAAACAGTCCTCTAGATGGACCAAACAATTTATAAATATAAAAAAGCGAATTTTCTACGTACATTTACAAGCCTTGTATAAACCTCTCCTAGGTTTCCTCCCATCTGCATTGAAATGAAGCGGAGATGATCCTCCTCGTTCACCCATGTAAGAAACTTCTTGTCATCGGAGAAGTAGATTCCACGTCCAGTTGGCCAGTCGTTGTAACCGCCAGCTTCCCGCAAAAATCTATCGTGATCGTTGAACAAGAAGTGATCTTCAGTCAGCTCTTTCTGGGTTTCAGGTGTCATACCCTCAAGTGGACAGTATTTTCCCTTAAGGGTACCCGTTAGGGTATTGAGAGCTTTCACAGTGTCCTTTTCCATCTGAACTCTGTCCTAAAAAAAGCAAACTTTAAATCAATTCCAAACAAGTAACAAGCTCATTTTGTCTGTAGTCATAATTTCCAGGTTGTAATATGTTGCCCACAAATAGTTACCAAGGATTTTTGTACAGAATGCAGATCTGGACAAATCCTTGATGACCTCATTTATAACTATGCAAATTCTAAACAATTGGTATTTGTTACTTCTATATTAGTGCATTCATTGTACTAGCCAGGAATCTTTACAAGTAGGAGGATGCATTTTCTTAGAAAGTGGAAATGTTTGTGAGATAGTATTTTCTCAGAAAGAACTGTTTATAATTATAGTTCTAACATGTATTTTGTTTACAAAGTAAAACTTATCAGCTTATGTAAGAACAAAAACTAAACTCCCTAGGCACATTTTGTTTTGGCAGGATAGAGAATACTATGCCAACACAGGGCAGTAGCTCTGGGGCAAGAGGGGTGGTTGCCCCCACCAAAAACATTCTGGTAAAAATAATGGAAACTTAAAGAAAATTAATGACCCCCTACTGTCACGTCTTCATTCCAAGAATTGATCTGCCCATCCCTACTCAACCCCACAAAAAAAAATTCTAGCTATGGTCCTGCACTAGGCCTAGTATTATCTGTAAAGTGTCTTCATTGTAAATAGAACTTACCTCTTTAGTGAGAACTGGTGGAAAGCCGTAGCTGTCATGACTCCGTCCAATACGCACTCGTGTGGAAACAATCATTTCACCGGATGGATCCAGATCACCAAATCCAAGTTTGGTGACATCACCAAAATCTGGCTTTGGGTGGTCAAGTTTATCGACCTTATGGTAGTCCTTGATGACTGCATCCAGAACGGGAGCAAACGTTGTGTAGCCTTCGGGGTCACATGCATAAATACCAACGCCACTGTCCAAATTCATACATCCTGAAAAAAATGTTATAACTTAAATTAAGATTTAAAAAAATATTTTCTTGAATAGAACTTGATCATCCAAATAATTTTTATCAGACTTTATAAAAATGAGCACAGTCGCTTAACAAATTTGTATATTGCTGTATGCTCTATGCTGTAGCCTCGTACAACCGAAAACGGCCCCACTAACAGAAATGGTTATGCGCTTGCGCACTGTAGTCAATCGTCGAATTTTATGACATCGATGTTTACTTCGTTTAATTTAATGATCAAATATATTAAACAGATAATACAAACTTAACTAAGTGTATTATTTTTGTTCAACTAATAGGCCTACATCCACTGCATATGGTATGAAGATGTTATCATTTGCACCCCATTGAAAACGGCCCTGAGTCATCAAAATTCAACAATTACAATCAATAGCTTCGCACAAAATACACAGGCTTACAGCACGTGAACGACAAAGAAGTCACTTTGTCGTCTGACAAACTTTGATTTGCGTGGGTTAGTGCTTGTCATTTAAATTCCGAAAGATTTTAACTTATGTTTATAAAAAAAAAAAATCTGTAAAAAAAAAGTCGGTCGTTTCTGCATTATTTTCGAATGGTCTCCGGAACCGATACTGCGATGATAATGAGGATATGTCTCAATTTACCAATATTTTACCTGATCTAATGCAGTCAGCAACGGTACCTCCAAATTTTGTTTTCAACCCTTTCACTTTGTCAAACCTTTCCTTTGTACAATGCTTTTTTAACAAAGATTTACAATCTTTAGCACTTTTAAGTTTGTTCCAAAGTTCATCTGCAGATAATTTTTTCGCTGCCATTGTATCAGTACCGTTAATCAAACAAAAAGAATAAAACTAAAACGAACTTTCACCAGATAAATCTAACTGGCGTTATGAAGTTCGAATAATTAAGATTGTTTGTGACGTCATTGACATGTCAAAAGAGACCAATCAAAATGTTCTTAGAAACAGACGTAACAAACGTAACGTGACGTCAATCGCAACTTGCATATATTACAGCAGCAGCATTAATTTTGCCGAGTTATGATTGTCATAACGTGTTAATGTTAATGGATCGCCTATACTGTACCACAGAGTCCCTTCAACGCAGCCTTGTGCAGAGATACGCATTTTGGTCATGTCAAAGTTTTGTCATTTAGATGTTTATCGAATACATTGCTGGTAACTAAACAATTTAAATTTGTATTTGTAAATGGAATATTTTTCCTCTAAATATTCTTTTTAAGACTTAATTGAACATATCGCAACTAAAAAAGCGTTTCGTTTTACGACGAGTTCGTTCATACGCCGGATAACCTAGTCTTCAGACCGAGCGGCGACTTAAAATGTCCATTCCACACAGGGGTCGGCGAGTAGAGTGGAGCTGTGTATGTGGGCGGGGGGGGGGGGGGGGGGGGGGGGTGTGTGGTCATAGCCACTTTTAGCCACTAATTTGTTTTCAATAACTAATTTTTAAATTGTTAATTAAACATGTTGCTTTCGCCTTGAATATATTTTATGTGATGCACCTATATATATAAAGTAAAGTTTGTTTTATTTAACGACGCCACTAGAAACACATGGATTATAAATCAGCAGTTATTGGACGTCAGACGCATGGTTATATATTGACACATGGTCTCAGAGGAAACCCACTGTCGCCGCTTCATGGGCTGCTCTTACCGAAAAACAGTAAGGAGTCTTTTATGTGCACTATCCCATAGACAGAATAGCACATAACACAAACAAATAAACAAACGCCAGTTAGATAAGTTTTTAAACATCGAGTTGTAAGATAAATTGTCTTCAACAGACACGAGTGTAGTATTCTATTTCTTACATTGATTCTAAAACTTGTTATTATAATTATTATTAAAATGCACATTATTATGATACGGCCAGCATTATCTGATTTTCATGCGTCTAGCCAAATCGACAGAGTTTCTGGCACAGATCCCATGATGACTACAGCCAAGCGGAAGCTTCGTCGATCAGTTGATCAGAGGTCATGACCTCTCTAAAGTCATTGTACACATTGTCACAGATGGATTCATCTCCTACGTTTGTCCGACAATTGATCTACCACAATGTGAGGAATGAAATATTCTGCTCCATGCATGGATAATTAATGGATATTATGTGCTAATAGTAGTATTATACATTTGTGCAGCATGATGTATAACACATGCTGGTAGAGGGTCTAACACCATTGAGCGATACATGGGCAGAAAGGTGACCTCATTTAAGATCTTTAATATTAAAGACCACCGCTCACAATTTCATGTGATGAAAACAATGGAGCCAGCCACAAGAAAATTAATTTGCGTTTAATCATTATAAACCAATGAAAACACTGTCCTTGTTTATTTACATAATTGCATACATTTATTATATGACTACAGACAACAACAGAAATGTCAAAATGTCATTATATTACGTAAAATTGCTGTTTACAATATTCGCATCGATCGCCAAAAATAGCCTTTTTAGATAGTTGCAACACTGTTTAAGGTCACGTTATTGTCTGCAGATGCAGCGAAGCGAAACCCAATGTTATTTCCCCTCAGACCTAGCTGCATGCCTCTTGTCACGTGGTGCCTATATTCCCGCCAAAAGCATGAGCGATTCTCTTTAAAACAATCTTGGACGTCACATACCTTAGCAAACAAAGATGTTGATGGACTGGTTCTCATAAAAGTTGGGTACATGACTTTGTTGCTGAGGTAAGATGAAGCAGCTCGAGGTGAAACTGCTGAAGCTGGAAAAGACTTGATCAGACTGGCCACCATCTTGGATGTCCAGCTGGATGCAGGACCCAAAAAACCTGGGAAAATAAGTAATGTGTCAATGAATATGTAGTAAACAAGTGAATAAGCTCTTGTAGAAAAAGAACCTATTATAGAACACTATAAAAGAAATATATTGAAGACATTTTCTATTTAACAATAATTTTAGAAAACACCAAAGATTCAGATTTAATTGTTGTTCAATGAAGGTTATAACACCACGTGAATGGGCATAGTCCATTGTTACGAGTACAACATACCAGTTACCACTTGATATTATTGAAGTCTACTATTTCAACAAAAAAGAACGATTTCTATGTTAATGCGGAAGCTTTAAGTGTATAAAGTGTATCTTCAATAGAAGTTCATTGTTATTTACTCTTTAATTTCTAACAAAATAATTAATACAGTGACATCAAGTACAAGTTCAAATTAGTCTTGTAAACGTATCGAAGTCAAAATGAATGAAAACAGTCACCTAAACTGATTTGCTGTGGGTTGACAGGACTGCATGAACCATCTGGTGCTGAGGATTTTGGGTAAAATTTATGGGCTGCACTCATTCCTTGTGTTTCTGAGTAGCAGGAGTCATAGGTTTTTATACCTATAAAATAAAACAACATTGACATCTTACACTCTAATAGTACAACAACTATTTTAAAATAGGGACTACTGAATAATTATTCCAAAAAAAACACTGACAAGGGTCTAGATGGACATGGCGTTCAGCCAGCTAAATGTATATCCCTTGTCAGTCAGAGTTTTCCAACCAATGATCCACGATTGGTTAATCAAAGACCGTGCTGTGTGGTATTTTGTCTGTGGGAAACTGTACATACAGTTTTCGGCCTATTCGGTATAATAGTATGTGGCGGTAGCGTATTTCCATGTCACTAAATGTCGATATAACCGTACGTTTGACATTCAATAACGTATTGCTGTTTAACGATCAATGTGTTCCATTACAAACCAGCCACAAATTTATACATGTCACGCAAGGACGCCGCTTATATAATTAACAAAATAGACATTATTTGAAAGTCTAATACTTCCTGGAATCGGTTAAATATGAATCTACATGTATTTAATTGGCAATGAATATTTGTCCGTGTTGTTTAATATTTTCATATTTAATTGACTATAATTGTCGCCATGCTACTATAGTTATTAAGTGTAGTTCATCTTCCAGATCTATTTTTCAAACAAACTTAATTTCATTCAAATAAAAATTTTATGAAAAAACTTACCAAAAGTAATTCCATTTATGCGTCGATTTCCATTGTTGATGTTACTAATTGCCCAATTAGCAGCTTCGTACCTTTGCATTGCATCTAAAACAAGAATATTTATCATAACAGATTAATTTCCTGCAGATAGATACAGGGTTGGACAAATCCCGTGCCGGTGTAAAGTCCGGCCGGAATGCAAGTCCGGTTATATCATAACAAAATGGATTAAATAATAAAATAAATCTTTACGGAATAAAACAAATAGTCTAATTCATAAAACTAGTTATTACCTACAAGTCCTAGAGTTAATGTAAGAAAAAGCGCAATAAAACTATGTGTTTTATAAAAGTCTGGTTTGGACTAGGATTCCTAGGTATGTAGGTCCTATAGCATTTTACATTGTGTCGGACCTGTATTCCTACGGACGTCTATTCCTATTACACTGGTACTTACTTTGGTTGCGAGCATGTTGTTTTTGTAGAAACCCATAATTATAAGCTTCTTTTTAAAAAACGACCTAATCAACGTTTAATATAATTATTATAAACTGCTAAATGAAACACATACACACGCGAGCGCATCTTTAAGAGGATACAGAGAGTGTCCTAATATTAGTTTCTGGTACTTTCAAACAGGTTATTGCCTACTTCAAATAGTCTTCTTCCTTCTGGGATCCTTTCTTGTGAAACTTGTTCGTTACGAAAGGGCTTATGTTATATTTATACCCGTAACTAAGCGAAACTGAATTCCTTAGTGTTTTATTGAATTTGATATTAAGCAATGATTACATTGGAATGAAGTCGATATGCCTTTTTTACGGAACAAAAAGCAGATATCGACCGAGGCACTAACACCGAAACTGATATTTGTTTTCTGCGCTTCATAGAACATCATATCGACCTCATCTCAGAGCAATACTTCTTTTATTACATCCTTCAATATACAGTATAATTATATAGAATTTAACGGCAGCCACTTGATAACCACACATGCGTTAACATCAAATCACTCATTACCTATCCCTTGTTGGTCTACATGGATATATTGACACCTGTTATGTCTCGAGTAAACGCCACGACGCAATGAATCAGAACCGGTACACGGGCAGTAGTCTCAATGACAGTGCTGATGTATTGGCCATCTTGTTTTGATGACAGGCTTGTAGAACGTCCTGCGACTTATTAATTGGTGCGGCCCACGCATGCAGCACTCACATGACAGATAAGGTTTGCTCATCATTTCTAGTCGTTAACTAATATGAAGATAAGTTTGAAGACGTTTGGGACAATGCAACGTTCGGGTATTAGTCCATGGGCTACCAGGGTTCCCCATGCACCTCCCATTCACTATACTATCCAACTTTCTTGGTATTTGCAAGTACCCCTGGTCTAAGGGTCAGGAAAGATCATGCGAACATTGAATAAACTTGTTCCAGGTGTACTGTTTCACATCATAATCATAAAACTGATTTTTTAACAATATTTATGGGGTGGGGGCAATTAAAATCGACTATAATAACAGTATTATTTGGTATCAATGTATATGTGTCTTTGGTGTGGCTACAAACTTGTCATAAAAGGTCAAAAGGTCATGTCACCACGACGAAAATGAAAATGCCGCTTTTTATTTGTCATGTTTCAAATGATAGGTGTATGTGATAATGATCAGTTGGTAAATATAATTTATGTCATTCAAATGAGTCTTCCGACCAGTTACTTTTGGTATAAAAATATCCAGGAAATAGTATCTAAAGTCACATTATTCTTCCAATCGTCCCAAGAAGTGAGATTTTGACATTTCTCACTATTTAGCACACTGGTAGCATGTAGCAGAGTCAGTGTAGAGGAAAGGGGTGGAGCGGGGAGGGTGTTGGGTGGAGGTGTGTCTCTCCTGTAATACTTTCTGGGGTAGCTGTTTAGCCTGTTATGATTAGTTGGTAAATAAAATCAATGTAATTCAAAAGTGCCTTACCACCAGATAATTTTGGTATAAAAATGTCCAGGAAATAGTATATTTTACAGTTTAACGACGACACTGGAACACATCGATTATAAATGGTTATATTGACACATGATCTCAGAGGAAACCCTCTGTCACCGCTACCTGAGCTACTCATCCGAGAAACAGCAAGGGGTCTGTTATGTGCGCTTTCCCATAGACAAAATAGCACACACCACAGAATTTGATAAACCAGTCGTGTATCACTGGCTGAAACGGAAAATAGCCCATAAAATGTTTTGACCCATCCTGCCACAGGCAGACATTCTACCTTTAGACTACATCCCGCCCCTATCTTTTACATGTACAGTTACGGAAATCCTTTGTGTTTCTTCCCGTTACAATTAAATATAATACACAACTACCAATCTTCCCAAGAAGTGAGATTTTAACACTTTTCTCTGTTTAAAACACTAACAGCAAACAATGCAAACGTTAACCTAAAAGCACCAAAAGACATAGTGTTTGTTTTTCGTAACATGATAATCAATGCATAAGATGTGTCCTAAAAGTCTACGTTTTGCGTCATTAATAAAATTGAAGGTGTTTTTGCCGTATACCTGCAGTTCTTGCAGTTATTGAGATTCGAATCTTTGTAGGGTATTCCCTAACACATTATAGGGATCACAGATACCCCTGAGTTAGATTTCAAACTCTAAGTTAGACGTTAAGCGCAATCTGTGTTTAATATTTAAATTACAGTATCAAAACGACAACGAATCAGTAAATCTTCCGAAAGACTATAATTTAAATAATATTATATATACTGGTAGGCCTATATTGATTCATGACAAAAGTAAATTGTGTTTTTATAAAGTGATAATATTGGGAACAAATAGTTTTCAAACATAGAATGTAATCATCGTTGTTAAGTTTATTACCCGATTTTAAAATTAAAACAACTATTGAGAAATTCATTATAAGAGGACATCGAAACAGAGAATGTCATATTGATGTTAAAATACAATGCATTGTTTTCTTTTCCAATTTATGCTAATGGAAATACACATGTAACTCGCATAATGTTGATATTATTGGGTTATATTAATATTCTCCAAAAACATTGGTAAAGACAATATCGATGTTAAAATACAATGCATTGTTTTCTTTTCCAATTTATACAAAGGGAAATTAACTCGTGTACTGTCCATATTATTGGGTTATATTATTTTCCCAAAATATTGGTAAAGACAATAAACAACTCGATCTGAAATAAATAAAATGAATAATATACCGGGTACTTACTTTTCGGTTGTTTCCTGGTCTTTTGTATGTATAAAATCCAAAACTTAGTTTGTCAATAAAATATCGAAGTTTATCTCATGGCTGTACTAAACACGAACAAGGCAAGCATGTCCCGCAGCAAATTGTGAAAGTTCGCCATCGATCTAAATATTTTATTGATTGATTGGTTTCTTCCTGACTGATGTATACTCGTATATTCAAACGCTGTTAATAAATTAAATCATCGTGCATTGCTTATACCTTGCCACAAGGGAAGCAACTCACAGACATATATTGTTCAATGAAAGAGTAGTTACGTCAATATTTTGGTGCAAGTTCATTCAACGAACTATTCAGTAAGGGTTATGACTTCAAACCAGCCAAACCATGGACATTTTACGTCACTTTGAGGTCTTCCCACAAACCATTCGGGTTTATCAGAGAACATTAACGTCAATGGTTAGTTAGACATAATCTTTATAGACCCTTATCGGTCACCTCTTAAAATTAGTCACTAATTAAATTATTAAATGATTTCTTATATCTTTATTACGGATTTAAATCAAAATGTTCTAATTTTGACCGAGGTCCATTCGTTATTATTTTTCTGCAGATATAGGTAGTTGAATTTCTCAATTAAACTAATTTGTAATATATTCGGTTCGGAAACAAATAAAATATAAAATTACACGTAGTATAGAATTTGATGTTGAAACGATACCTTCCTGGTTAGTGGTACAATTGCACGTGTGCTTATGACAATATTTGAACGGTCACACCCACATTACATGTACATCTTTGTAAACGATTGCCAGAGACGTCACCAAATCACTGAAGTTTAGATATGTTTACAAGACATACGAATTCATAGCACTTCTGTGCTAACTGTAGACTAGAACAAAGTAACTGTTATTAGTTAGTTAGTTAGTTAGTTAGTTACATGTGTAGTTATAACTTATTTATGTGATTATAGCCAATTAAGGTTCAAGCACGTATGTCGTGGTCACACAGTCCAGCTCCCTCAACTGTCTACCCACGACAGATGTTAGTGTTAGTATGAGAGAGGAAACCCGCTACTCCAAATTGATAAGTAGCAAGGGATCTTGCATATGCACTTTCCCACAAACAGGTTAGCATATATCACGGCCTTTGTTAAACCAGTTGTGGACACTGGTCGGTATAAGTGGTATTACACCCATTGAGCCTTGCTGAGCACTCTTTCTGTATTGGAGTCGGAAAGTGAGATCCTCGAGCAGGATTCGAACACTGTCCCTACCAATCTGTAGCCCGTGGCGTTAAACACTACACCACGGAGGCCGGTCGTGGCCGACGATCAATCAAGTTGATTAAATGGTCTATTGCACCCAATAAGAACGTCTGTTGTATGTTTAACAGTTACTCTTGTCTATTGCACCCAATAAACACGTCTGTTGTATCTTATCGATATCACTTACTCTTGTATATACACAATGTATGAAGAACAGGATGTAGCTGACTGGTGAAGCTTTAAATAATAGCCTTTAGTGAGTGATAGGTCGTGGGTTCGATTCCCCTGACCTGTAGACACATTTAGTTTTCACAGGTTCCACGAATTATCTACGAATCATATTATCAAAAGCAGTAATATGTACGGTTCTGTCTGTTTCAACATTAAGAACTGTGGTGTAACCGAAAAAGAGTTGCATATGAATGTAATCAAAGCGGGTACGCTGTGATAATCCAACAAAATAGGCTGTGTTCTAATCGTAATGAGTAGTGTGATTAAATATTCACAAACGTGTGGGGATAGGGTTTATAATGGAAAGATTGTTTGTTCAAAAATATTTGATAATCATTAAGAGTTTTAAACCATATACAATCCAGCTTCCAGAGAGATAATTTAGTGGATAAAACACATATACATGTAATTATAACGACTATATACTTTTGGCAAGTATCTGTGAAGAGTGCTTTTATAGCAGACGCCGTGACACCCTGGCGCGATTCAGTATTCTGTGGACGGCACTACTCACCAGATGGAAGCCATTTATTTATAATCTTTGTTTTTCAAGTTGTGGTCTTTTAAAATCACACCAAAAAGGTATAAAGAATATAATATATCTCGGAGTGGCCTAAGTTAAATCTTGATTTACTGACTTGTATACATTCTTGATTCTTTTTTTTGTTTGTTATTTCTGCAGCAACGTAAATCAGACGAAACCTTTTCGCGTCTTTTCTGACTTTAACAGCCATCTTGATTGATCGGTGAAGGCAAATAATTCATGTTTTAATTACGCGTCCGTGTTTTGCTTGTAAATAAAACAACGACTAAATTGATAAATCTATGTGCACTAAACGTCACTTTCACTGGTGTGATGGTTTCTGGCAACTAGGAAGGATTATCCAGGTTTAGTCCTTGATCACTTCAATCGATTCGATAATCACATAGACGATCCAGTTCCCTGCCAGAACACCGTATTCGTCTTCCAGGCACATTATAACGTATATTTAACCCACATTTCGTCGGCAGTTTAATGTATTTCGTTCACGTATTCACATAATTATATTTCGCCAACATACATTTCGTGCATGTATATTATAATTGTTTCCTCAATGTGTAATTTGTCCTAAGAGAGTATTCGTAATGTATTTCATAAATGGCAGATTATTATTAAATAAATTGTTGCTTCTATTTAAATTAAAAACGATTGATATTATGACCCATTTTAGTTTCAGGCATTTGAACCACATAAATATCATTGTACCACTAACTATCCTTGGCATTAAATGTACCTTTTACGCACCTAATATTATAAAAAAAAACTAAAAATAAAAAGTTAACAAAAAGCTATATATTGTATATGTGTTTCTGTATTTAACCTATGGTGTGTTTCATCATGTGATGTTTTTATATACAAACAATATTTGAATTGAAAAATTACTATCTAATTGTACAAAATTCAAATTAAACATTTATTGATAGCAGAAAATTTGCAATTTAAATGTAATATGACAAAACGTGATAAAGCCTGTGGCTCACGGTAAAATTCCGAAGTTCTACCTTTAAAAGATTGTGTAAATCAATAACAAGAAAACTGTCTATTCATTTCATATAAATAATTTATCGAATGTAAAATTGTGCTCCTGCGTGACGCATGCGCATGAATAATTTACGCCAAAACGACCTTGCTGAACTCTAGAAGACGATGGACCTTCAAGATGTGTTTTCTTCTACTGTGTACACAAAACCTAACACGATAATCGATTCTGTTTTGTCCTTTCTCTGTGACGCATTGATGTGTTCAATAATTAGCAGCTGTATTGCTCATGTTATTATAATATGGATTGAGTTAAGGACAACATGACAGTATTTGTGCTAAAATAGACACAAAGAAGACGGAGAGAAAACAGTCTGTGTACAATATAGTGATACATTACCGGTATAAGTCAATATCAACTGAGGTCCAGAAGCAAAGAAAATGCGGACGTACATACATATATACCTATGAATCGTATTCCCGCCAAGACTTGCAGTAAAGACCCTTACTCAACATAAAAAAAAATATTTGCGCGAAAAGCGAGATCAAGTAACACTAGTTATATGTAAATAGCCTTTATGTTAACATCAGAGAAAACTTATTTATCTACATAATTGCATACATTATACACATCAACAGAAATATCAGTGTTATAATTATTACGTAAAATTGCTTGTTACACGTCGTACGAATACCTCGCAGAAACACGCAAGAACAAATTTGAAACACTTCTACGGTCACTGCAAGCTGAGCGCAAACGTTTGGCGTAAAAAACGGTGTGTGAAGATAGTATATCATCTTGCTTTATCGATCGGGCTATTTATTTTATTCTGTGAAGTTTTATCTTATTATTTAGCTAATTATTTACGACATTACAAGACTTGCAGTTTGTATATATCGCTTTTAATTTCGATATTAGAGAATAGGCCTGAATTAATTTCAACATAACACTGACCACATCCTCGATTCTCTATCGATTCTAGTTTTTGACATAATGTTATATTAACAGACAACGGTAGCTTTTTTGATAGACTTCCTTGTCATCTTGGTCTGGTTGCCATTGATTGCTTGCTGTGAGTGGATAGTTTCTCAGACACATCAGACGTGAATCACTTCGATCGTCTGCTGATGGCTTCAATTGTCAGATTACACAAGTCGGGAAATATTGTTGAAATCTATTGATGTGATCGATTTACATCCTTTCTGTGGAATGCAAATATTCAAAGCGGGTTTCTCATTTGATACAAGAATCAAAACGCACGAACTCCAGAACAAGAATGTTTAGACTCGGAATAGTATATATAATCTTCACTAGTTCAGTATTATCCTCCAATTACTGTAGTGCACCAAAAGTCTTTAAAAATCCACATGCTATTAGCCGTAGGATTTGAAATTTAGTGTGAATGCTCTGTCCCATATCATTCTTAAACTAACGCATGATAAGGCGGGATTCAAACAAAAATAATAAACGAACGAGCACTTATAGTTATCTCCCCGCTCACGGTCTTGACGTCCAATCAGTGCAGCGTTTACACAGTGCACGTATATAATATTGAACTTCAGAGTAAACAATAAGGCTGTTTTTTAAATAAATATTTGTATAGTATGTCAATGTATATAATGATATGCGTATACGTTTGTGTATATTTGTGTGTATAATGTGTTCAATTGTAAGTGCTTTTTTATGTAGCAATGTTTGTACGTAAGTAATTGTTTTGTGGGTATGTATTCTGTATTTAAATATATTATACATGTGCATGTACACGTATATGCATTTTTTGGGTATCAATTTGATCATTTTTGAATACGTATTACAAGGGCGGATATATCAGTTGTAACGAGAAGGGCCTCAGTATAGAAATATTGCGACTAATAGTAATAATTATATATACAAATAATAAACGCCGTGGATTGGTGTAGAGATAAGATGTTGTTTGTGTTCATCAATAGAAACCAATTGCTTAAAATTATCAAAATTTCCACTTCATTTAGCAAAACTAAAATATTCAAACTGCATAATATTATTCGCAATAATTGTGTTTTCATAATAGTAAAAGTCGTCTGCACTTGCACCGGGTCACCCAAGTTGGCTGCTTGCATTCCAACCACCATCGATATCTACACATTTTTAATACTTGCCAAAAAGCGTTTCGTTTTTCTTCATTTAATGACACGTATGCATATACAATTAACGCACATACAATACAATACTGTATTAACCGTACCGTTCATTGGTTACATAAGAAATAGAATATTACACGTCTTGATTGGATACGGGGTAAATCTCACTCGTGATGACCATACTATAATTACGGATAGTTGGTCAGCGTGGTTGACAAAGACAAACTTAGTGATGAATTCTTCTTGTTATACTTAATCAATGTTAAGCAAGGCTCTGTTTACTTCACTGTTCATCCAGTATAACCTCATGTATCACAGAGACGTCATCTTCTTTCGCTTGTAGTCTAATTAGGTAGGTGATTTACACCTACAATTAATTTTACATCACCCCCTCAATTTAAACATAGACCAGTCCAGTACTTCGATGTACGGGAGAGAAAGTTTAGATAATTAATTAGTATAAATGTTTAAATGATTTCCCTTTTTTTTGGTAAAAATACATGAATCAATGAATCCAAAGCCATCGTATAGAGAGATACATGTACTTGGACGGTATATAGGCAAACGACACCTGTATTAGGCATATTAATATAAAAGTAAAACAGTAACACTAAATAGACAAACTTAAATCCATTATACGGTGTTAGTTTATTCCATGGGAACACAATAATTATTATCTATATGCAGACAGCAGCAAGTTCAACGCCCACTGAGCATACACGTGTCATAAACCCTAACCAGCTGTGATTGTACAACTTGTTATGCATAACCTACGCACTTCTATACACTATATAGTATATACATACATGTAATTATATACATACGCTGTATATAATAAACAAATTCCCATCAGGTTGGTCACCTTGGTGAACTGTATGTACTCAGCGGATTCTTGGTGAACACGTTGCCTGGGATCGTAATAATGTGTCATATCAAACACTGACTGCATGAACCAGATAACATTGTCACTGACCCAAACATGTATACATTACGTAATGTCTGGGTCATGTTAGTTGTTATAACATTATAGTATGTGTACCGTACGTATATATAATAGAATATAAAGATATACTAGGTTTTTATATTAACGTTTTACATGTTGTATTGCGTGAACCACATAACATTGTCACTGATCCAATCATACATTACGTAATGTCTGGGTCATGTTAGTTGTTATAACATTATAGTATGTGTACCGTATAACAGAATATAAAGATATACTAGGTTTTCATATTAACGTTTTGCATGTTGTATTGCGTTAATTCGCGTGTCCGTTTTTACTGTTTCCATATCTTGCAGCAGTATGCGTACACCTGTCAGCTTATATAAGTCAGTGACATAATATTAATAGTAACAGCTAGAATGTACAGAACATATTAATATATTTACATCAAGGTTGATGTGCAGCGGTATAAAAGAAATGTTATATACATAAACACTTTACATTATACACATGCCAATATGATAAAAACATCAATAAATAAATTGTGTTGCAGTGTAGACAGGAACAATAATTGCATATAATTAGTTTTATTGTGTACCGCTATTCGAATAATCGCGAGCATTGCTTTCGCAGAGATTGTGGTGCGCTTTTAAATTCTGTTTAATAATATATGCCAAAACAAAAGACAGACAAAAACTAATTGAACTCACCAGCAGCTGCAATGTCTAAGTCGCATAAAATACACAGTCTGTCTTCCTTGGTTATACATTAGTCCAGAATCCACTTTTAACATGAAAATAGTATTAGACATTTTGAATGTCATATTAATGATAATCATTCAACAATATTTAAATCCCTATATTTCTGGATAGTCGGAGATCATTTAAAACCTGGGGATTGAGAATACATAATAAATGATGAAAAATAAGTTATAAAAGTGAATACTGGTCTCCGTGGCGCAGTGGTTAACTCATCGGGGCTAAGACTGGTAGGTACTGGGTTTGAATCCCTTTCTTGACATAATGGGTTTTTAATCCCAGTACCGGCTCTAACCCAGAGCGAGTGTTCCGCAAGGCTCAATGGGTAGGTGTACTTCCGCTTACATAGACCAGTGTCCACAACTGGTTTATCAAACGCCATGGCATATACAGTCCTGTCTGTGGGAAAGTGCATATAAAATATTTCTTGCTACTCATCAAAGGTAGCGGGTTTCCTCTATCATACTAATACTAACGTCTGTCCTGGATAGGCTGTCGATGCAGCTGGACTGTGTGACTATGACAGACGTGCTTGAACCTTGATTGGATATAAACTTGTAAATAAGTTATAACTACACAACTACTACTATAAAAGTGAACATAGTTCTATACATTGTTATAAATTAAAGAATACACTTAAAAAGGTGATCCCAGATGCACTGAACCTACCAAATTCAAAATTCAACTATCAAAGCAAACGCGTTATACAAACTACCGATATTCTTGGAAAACGCAATTTTATAAAAATTCCATCAAAAAAAAAAATTAAAAAAAATAAAATTCCATCAATTAATTCTTAAATGTACATACATAATCTAGATAATAACAAAAATTAAAAACAAGAAGAGCCACGATGGCAGGAATCATGGCATATATATATCACCCTTACACGTAAGAGTTTTAGTATTACTATTTTGCTGTGTCAAGCGCCTGGGGTGGGACATAATAATTACACGCATGTATTATTGTATGTATCCTCTTGTAAACCATCTTGTCTTGTAATATAATATAACTATGTACGTTCCTCTTAATTAAGCTGTTGTGGATCGGCCTGAGTGTAAAATAAAGTTCTGAGTTCTGAGTTGACAAGTGAACTTCTTCTTCTGTGCGTTCGCCGACTACACTTCTATTTTTTATCTTGCGATGAAGAGCACCGTCCTTTCTAGGTCCTCCTTGTTGCCGTAGAGCTTGGTGGCAAGAGATTCTTGGTTTGGACAGATCACCTGGCCACAGACTAGAGTTATCTCCTTTTGAAGCGGAAATATAAACGCGAAAATATAGTTCTGGTCGAATATTATTATTGGCTGGTAACTGCCTTGTATTTTGAATGGTTATAGTGGCATTGACAGGGAAGAGGGTGCAGTTTGTGCATATGTGCACCTTGTTGACATTGGCTACTGGATTCT
>JAUTCZ010059826.1:0-18297 GCA_032273805.1 Melanodrymia brightae | reverse complement strand
AAGCCTGACTTATTCGCGAGTGTGATCCATGGAGCAATCGTTTGTGAACTACTTTGGGTTCGTTTTAGTTTTAGATAATTTATTTTTCATGGGAATTTATTGAAAAATGTTGTATTTGACTCAGCGTAATCTCATATATCTACAACGTTACTTTTGTACGTACAGTGCACGCGTCATAGCTTAACTGTCACGAATCATGAGGCGTCGATGGTATGTGATATTTGCCTTGTCAGCAAAACTTCCGAACGTTCCAGCATGATCATGTGCTGAGCATCTCTATAAGTTAAATAACGGTTATGGTTAGGGTCAGTTTTAGAGTCAGTTTGAGGGTTATGGTTAGCCTAGCCCCTCTTTTCTATATAACCCCATTAAAAAAAAACCTCTTTAGATCGACAGAGATGCTGGAACGTTCTGAAGTCTTTCAATGATTGTCTATTTTTACACTTACAGATGACTTTTTCTGGTGGGAGCAGATAGCATCATGTCACTGATGGTGCAGCAGAATGCGGAGAATCAATTCGAGGAATCTTTTTCTTCTTTATGCATCAATTTTCTTTCTGGCCTTTATGTTCATGATCTTTAACTATGGTTTGTATATACTTGATAACACTTGAGCATGATTGTTTAATAACACCTTACCAAGGCCTGGCACATTGTATGTAAATCATCTATTAGATTGCAAACATAATTTTTATGGAAATTCTGACATAGTCTACAGAATAAAACAAGAAACATACTTTGACTTGTAGCAAAGCATGGTTTATATGCATTTGCCAAAAGACATGACACTACCGGTACATACCTCTTCTTTTGATATACACATTTGACACCTAATACTCAATAATTAATCAGTCAATAGGCTTGGTGCTTTAAAATACACACATTTTATCTTTGGTTTATTATTGGAAACATTGACAAATACATGTATATCATAGTCCATAACCAACAAACCAGATAAACTGAAACAAATATAAAACAAGCAATAATGCATTTTAATAAGCTGAAACATCAACGTAAATATTAACATTTTGTTGGTTAATGCATAGACCGAATACTTAAACCAGCAAAGAAAATTAAAAATAGAATATCCAAATAATAAAAAATGAATATAAACATGGAAAATATGTTTATAGAGACAGAAATATTCGATCTATCAACAATAGTATGCAGCATTAAAATAACAACTTGATATATCCGTAAATTCAGTAATATTTTTTTTAATTAATTAATATAAATTACTTTTACAAATTCCAGATTTAGTTCGAACAGTTGTGTCCCACTTTAATTTTTAAATGGTTAGAACACCGAAATTAAGATAAATTTATTAAATAGTTTATGCATGACACAACGGTATAAGCTTCAGTAAGTAAAAGACCCGTTCCAGTTCCCATAATAGAATATCACATGTTTTTTACTTTTTATTATAACAGGCGTGGACATTTGCCTGTATCTTAAATTTTCACTTTTTACGTCTTATTTCACCGACTTTAATCACATTCAATTTTTGAGATTCTTAGTCATCCGCAGGCTGTTTATGATTTTGCACCATTTCACACACAATGTATCTGCTTGTTTTATCACCATGACATGCCTTTTTATTATTTTGTTCCATATGTCACTAGCAAATTATCTTTGACTTACCATACATATATTAGTGTTTTGTTTGGGTTGTAATACGAACAATATTAATTGATTCATTCACTAAACAATCAACAGATTTTTTTTCCTTGTAAAACAATTTGTCCAATAGTAAGTACTTGAACTGGTTGCTGCATTTCAATTTTCATTTCTTTGGCTTGTTTCACGCTATTGAACTGTTATTATAATTTTTCTGAATAAATAAATAATTGGCAATAGTGTTTATCTTGTTGTGTGGCACTGGTGTGCATCAACTCTTGCATTATCAACTATGTATAATATCCTCTATATAATATGCATGTTTATATCCGAAAATGTATATGTATACATTTTGTAGTTATTTACAGTCTTAAAATTGCTACCTGTTTATATTTTGATATCTCAGAACCACTTTCAGACTACCAGAAAGTAATAGAAAATTTACCAGCCCTGATTTGCATTAAAATTTGCTGTAGGCTGGGTTATAATCGGATGCAAAAATATTCCATTTGATAATGATGCCTAAAATTACACCCCTCACAAAAGCTGATATTTAGGTACATTGTTATTATCAGTCTTCCCCAGGAAAGAAAGATTTTCCGTTCTAGCCAGTGATACACAATTGGTTTATCAAATTCCGTGGTGTATACTGTCCTGTCTATGGGACCCCTTGCTGTTTTTCGGTAAGAGAAGCAAGCCCATGTAGCAGCCACAGCAGGTTGTGACGTCCATTGATTTACTATCGATGTGTTCCAGTGTCGTCGTTAAACAAACAAACAAAAAATATGCGATTCCTAGCCACCACATACCTGGAGTCTGCAATTGAAAGCTCTGCTAAATAACGTGTGTGCACACAGACTGACCTAGGTTTACACAAATAAAATTTATTTGGTATCTCCTGTGACTTCATTCACAAACAAATCTTTGTTTTTGAGAGTTGAAAGTCGGGAGAAATTATAGACTATATGGGCGTTAACTCTCTAAATTGTATTGTTAACAATGGACTAATTAATCTGCATTTTCAAGAATTTCGATCCAGTCCACAAATCAATGATTTTACAAACTAATAACACACGGTGTAAAGGCAATTTCGTTTGATGGAATGATCATCATCAAGTACAAATCTGAATTTTTATTTATTACTAAGTTTGAAATTTGAACCTTGGTATTATTAGGATTGCCACAAATGACAAAAAATTTGGATTGATACATTAAGAATCAACTGTCTATTTAAAATTCATTGTTTAGAATACTGTAAGTGTAACCTGGAAATTATTTACGGATCTCAAAGTTTACACAACAAACTCCTATCACTCCTGACTGCAAAGTTATTACGCTTAGCAACAATGTAACCATGCACATAAATAATTATTATAGAAAGGATTAAGAATCTGTAGGCCTATGTGTCAATTAAAACTCCATTGTTGAGAATACGAATAACTAAGGGATCATGCATAAGTGCCAATGTGTTTCACAATACTAACACATTTAATCCTAACATAAAAAAAACAATTGATCAACTGTAGACTGATGTTATTTTATAAAAAGCAATCTCAATTTGTTTTGAACCCCTCCCAACTTTCCTAACATTGTTCGGATTGTGAAACACATTTGCATTTATGCAATAATGACTGCTGAATTTGTTTAATTTTGCGCATAGTCGAAAACAGTTTACATGAAACTGTACTTAGTAAAAAGAGATAAAATATTGAACGGCGACATTATGCGTTTAATATATTAAATGGGTGTTTTTTCTATTTATGTGTGAGTTCAGTTGTATTGAACTGCATGTAAAATCCAGCTAATGTGAATGCACCCATTTTATATTTTCAGAAATTTTCGTAGGGTTATTATAAAAAAAAGTACAATTCCTGGTGGTACATTGTGATGTCACAATATTTGAAGGTCCATCTAACAGAATGGAATTTTACACTATTAAGTTAATGCTTTATTCTAAGGACAGGTCTGGTAGTGGTAGAAAGTTTGTGAGGTCTGACAGAATTCAAGCTATTACAAGACCCATTGTCTGGCTGAAGAAAATGAATTTTAGTTGTCGACTTTACTACATGGTAACCTGGTTAGCACGGTCATTGACATTAGTGGAAGGAAGAAATCAAGAAGAAAATTTATCCAGCACTGCTATGCATTTATTTCTTAAACCAGTTTTCAATATAAATAATAAAGTACATTATTTGATGTGTTGTTCATTGTCTTTAAATCGTGTGTTTGTTGTTCCTTATTGGTTTACTTCATTTATTTCAAAAAGGAATTGCTGTTTAAAATTAATAGTGTGGAACAATTTATATTATAACCCTGGCAATATGTTATATTATATAGCCAATTCATTGCCAATGTGTACAAATAAAACTTTGACGCAGTATATTGAGAATAGTTTCTACACGTATTACTCATTTAATACTGGTTTATGGACCAGAATTAAGGTGCATAAACCTTGTAATACAATATGTTGCTAACTTACAAGTTCTCAACATCTGGGCAAGTTGAGCTCTCTGATGTGGATTTCATACAGAATCTCTTATAAGCATTGTGTCAATTGATGACACTTTTATTTGCCCTTGTACATGTTACATACTACTAGTGGTATCGTGTGGCAAAAGTATCAATTGGTCAGCAATGACACGTTCAGGGCTATGACATACATTCATGATCAGATAATGACATTGCTATCTGCTGAAGACTAAACACTTTTGGGACACGGTATCTTGAAGTTCCTCGGTCATAGAAAACGTATAAAAAAAATTAATTTAATATTCACAATATCAATAAAAAAAGTTTTCACGTCTGGATTATCTGTTTTGTCATGTTAATGTTTTATATTTTTCTTTGTAAGTTTTGCTGATATGATAAAGCATCAACAAAATGTTTCGAAAAGTAAACAAATATTTAAAAATTAATCTAGATCAATGTAGTTTTTGTCAATCAAATTACTTAACTAGTCTACAATATAAAAAATAATGAGCATATTTTTTTGGTATTGGCAATGCTGTTGTTTATAAATAAGCACATTTAAAAAACCATAAAATAAATACTTTCACAAACTTGTATGTATAATTTTTTTTGTTTAATTCTTTGGTCTTCCATGTACATGTAACAAGAATGGTTACATTGAATATATTTAATAATATAAAGACCCATGTAAACACGATATCTGTTCGGTATCTATATATTTTAATTCCATGCTTGCTCATTAAATATTCATAATAATTGTTAGTCTTGTGATCTGATATTAGGAGAAAGAATGGTTATTTAATAAAGTAGACAATGTGTTGATTGTTTTTCCATAAATAACAATAATATTATTTACACATGTACATGTGTATTCACTATTGATAATTTTAGGGTTGGGACTCACTGACCTAGGACCTTTATGTATTTTGTAACTAAAGTGACGTGTATTATATTTTTGTCTAATAGCCATACATTATAGTTAGTATAAAATAATTGTTTCTATCTGAAAGATTGCAAGCAGTTTGTATTTGAATACAAACTAGTATACTACCTCATTTGCAAATGTGGAAAATGTCTTGGTCTGTGGGACTTTTATGTACACCTTAGAACTTAATTTATGATAACTAATTTGTTAAATGGATGCCATTATCTGGTTGTTTGCAAGTCATGATAAAGCCACTGACGCCAGAAATACTGAAATGATAGCCAAGTACATGTATCAGCATTCTGTTTAATCTATGCACATGTATTACAATCAATGAATTACCATTGCAAAACAGAAATTACAATGCAGTGTACCTAAGGCATGTAGTTCCCTTTTGTAACATGCCCTGAGTGACATTGTTGCTGCACTGAATGCTTGTGATTGCAGGCCAATAATTTTGGCACTTCAAGTACATTCTATGGCATACAGTAAAATTAATATTATTATCCAGGTACTTTTTAAACACATCTGCATAAAATGCAGCACAATACAAACACCTACTGAACAATGCAAAGATTTATATGTTTGCATAGACATGTAGCTATTTATACTTAAAGAGGCAAAATTTTATCCATAGAACACCTGAGTTACCCAAGATGTTCAGACATACATGTGCTCCGCTATTGGTACATTGGGAGCCATAGTATACAGGTTATGCACATGTCCTTTATCGCAACTATAAATGTAGTTTTCAGATGATTATTTACTTACCAAAGCATATCAATATAAATTTCTTTTGCATTTATGCAATTTACAGTAATCTTATTGGTCGAACAGTCACAATGTCATTGAGTTCATTTCCCAGTGCACTGACAGAATGTAAACCCATTCCCACTTTTATTGCAGAAAAGATTGATATGGCTTAAGCATTAAATATGGAACATTAAGCCTTTCTCGCCTATATCCAGTTACAGTTCAAGCACATGTGTCTTGATCATACAGTCCAGCTGCCTCAACTGCCTAACTAACTTTCAGGAGTGATATTCAGCTCACCTTTATTTAGTTCATGGCGAAGACTGGATCTAGACTATTTCGAATCCAATAGTCTATACATTTTGGACTTTCACCATCATTTAAAGTTATAATTATTTCTGTGGATGAAAACATTTTACGTGTGACAATCCAAATCGCATATAAGATATAACAGAATCATTAGGTTAGTCTCAAGATGATTACAAGCATCTACTGATATATACATTTGACAACATGGCTGTACAGTTCAATACATGTGTAGAAGAACCACATAGAACATTCTTTTAAAATTTCACAGACTTTGAGCTATTGTTTGCGATTTGTTTTTGTTAAATTAATGGAATTAAATTGACAGTAATACTTTTTGAGTATCGAAGTATAATATAAATGATTTGTACACTTGTTTTTTGACGGATTACATGGAGTCATATAGAGACTGAGAGTGTACATTGTTTTTTTGTTTATACTTTGATGAACTCAAAAAGTATTAGGGTCAATCCTTTACTAAATACGTGCTTGATGGTTATCTTGTTCGTGATCTGGAAATAAAACACATGTGCACAGACTTCACCATATGAACACTATAATCGTGAAACAAAACTCAACTCCAGGTCAATGTGAAATTTTCGCCATATTATAAGATACAAATATATCGTGTGGCCAATCAAGTTAACATCCTGACATACCAATGCTGGTTATGCCTGTGAAGAGGTTTGCTACAAATGATTTGGATCAGGAATAATATTCTAGTTACATGTACTTTCTGAAGACAAACTTTTAATTGTGAAATTAGCAGAACATTATAATTGCTTTAAAATTCTTGAATTTAAAACATTCTACTGGTCTTGAAAGTACATTTACTTAAAGAAAAATAGTGTTTGTGTTACAGGTAAGTAAGTATTTGAAAGTCTTGCCATTGGTAAGTATGCTCGTAGGTGGGTATATAGAGCAACTGACATGTTTGGATGTGTACATCACTTCTGTATTCAACCTTGGTAGAACTTGGCAGCAAAGATGACTGGTGTGCATACTCAAAATTATTATTATCCAAATTTTGATGAAGAATCTTAGATAATTTGCATGTATGAAATTGTTTTTGGAATTAAATATAATCCTCAGGTGAGGGTTTATTCTATCGATTAAACTAATGTTAAATCTGTTCTATTTCCATATCTAATTGTAGGTAAGTATATATTCAGTTGTGGATACAGGGTTTAGTCATTCTGGATATAAAACTCTAAAATATAATAAATGTATATGTTGTGATTTAGGTGGAACAATTCATGTTAGATTAAACTTCTGTAAATTCGATTGGTAGACTAATAGTTTCTGGTACGAGTCCTTTTGTAGATGGTTTTTCTGACACTAGTCAAGAAATTTAATCGATGGATTGATTTTCTTGAGACGAGTGTACAAAATGACGAGTACCAGAAATATTTTCTAGTGCAATCAGTCTTATAATTTTAGTATAAAATGCAAACTACATAGCATTTATTTCTACAAAACGCTTTGGTGCTGTGACGTCACTCCTTAGTTTCAAGCGTACGAAAAATTATGACATAAAATTAGAATTTAATAATCGGCAGGTAACAACAGCTGTCTGTCTACCTTCTGAGCAACAAGACCAAATAACTAATGAAAAGGGCGTACTACAGTGTAGGGGATGTGTGCTACAGTCTTTCTGGCACCTTTCTACCGGTTGATTGCACTAGAATACATTTTCTGGACTATTTGTTTTAATACAAAAATATGAAGATGTAAAATATTTATATAATAAAAAACATTTTTGTAATTGTGGGATCAAAAGTACATTTTTTAAATTAAATTTATTAATGATTGAAATGAAAAGTCCATATACATTTGCAGCATTTTTTAATTTAGACTTAACATTTTCGTTGTATAATGTGTTTTTATCTTTTGGAACAGGTGAAGACTGCCTACAAGCTGCCAGTTCTGTACCTCATTGATTCCATAATAAAGAATCTCACATCAACATTGTACCCGAAGCTTTTTGCTCAAAATATTGTCCAGATGTTTTGCTCAGTTTTTGAAGAGGTTAGCACATAAATGTCCCGAGTTCTTTGAGAGCTAATGCTTGAAAAATGTAGAATTAGGACAGTAGCAGATATGTGGAAATGTAAACATGACCCATGGTAATGCAGATAAAATGTTTGAAGTTATGCCTCTTACAATAAAATCTATAGCTGTACACAGGGAATTTGATAAAATGTGTGCTTTGGTATACATGAACAAGTCTGAATTGTTGGTTGGTGATAGATTTAGTATGCCATTCATCTGAAAATCGTAATGCTTGTCGATTTTAATCTATCAAACTCTACCCCTTTTTAACGTGTATTTTTACATTTGCAAACGGTAATGAATATGTTCTCAAAACTCCAGAAATAGATATTTTTTATTACAGAACCACACATCTGCTAAGTTCTTTAGGTTCAAATCTGAAAATAGAATTAAGATTAATCAACATTTCTTGAAGCGTTTAATTATCTTTATATAAATATGGAATTGTACCTTTTCTTTTCTTTTTTAATAAAGAAATAAATTCCTAATCTTGACACCAACTCGTGGCCACTGATGCTGATGGATGGAATCTTTGGTAACCGTGTATAATAAAGGTTTTAGAATTGATGACTTCATTTATTGTGTTCTTATGCATGTTTCTTTGATAAAATTATTTGGGGTTTTTTCTGTCACATAAAAGCTGACTGTATTTTGTAAGATGTTGCTGGTTAAATGAACTTGTACCCTGCAGTATTTTAAGATAAATTAAGTATGCTTTATCATTAGTAGCAAAATTTATTAATCTTTGTTGGTGTACACAGGTTATTGCTCCAACATCCTTTTCATTTCATTTTTTCATTTGTTACTGCTCATTTGCTTTCAATCCTTTGGTATATAGATGCTGAGATGTTATTACTAGATTCTATTTAAGAAACATTGCCTTTAATATCGATTATTCGTCTATAGTTTAAACTTTAATGCAGTCTTCTACTTGACTAATACCTTTCCAACTATTAAATCTATTCTCTTGCTTATAAATTTTAGTTGTGCAGATTTCTCTGGGTTTCTTCAAACGGGTCGTGTTCCATTTACCACATCAGATTATTTCACTTCAAATAGTTCCTGGTGTGATGTTTTCCAACTGCTTTATTATAGTTAGTTTACCTTTTTGATGAATGTTTTAATTTTTGCTTCTAATTTTGACAGTGTTGTTAAGGTAAGTGTTATTGAAATTTAGACTAGGAAATTGCTGTCAAGATACATGTTTTTGTTTTACTATCGACAAATTGGTAACCACTATAATATGTAATTGATGAATGGGATATTTGCAAAATACATCGGTTGTAGATATTGAAAGTATAGATAGATGGAGAAGGCAACTTTTATAAATGTTCACTGATGATGGGGCAAGAGCTGCATTACAAAGTATTTATTCATGACTATTTACACCTGTTGTCCATTGCGATGTAATACATTAACATGAACCTTTTAATACACCACATCAAGTATTTGAATCCTATCAAACAGAAATGTGATCCGATATTTCAAATACATGTACATTATTCTGAGAATGTTTGATAGCATTTGTATGCATTTATTTTGATTAACAATTAAGATTGCATAAGTTAATGTTTCATACTGCCAATATTCCAATGTTCTATTCATCTGGGAGGAAATTTAAGTAAAAGTTTACTTAAATTAGCATTAATTGGTGGTGAATTCTATGATTTATATACTCGTAGAATTCGGCCACAGCTAACCATGCCAGTTCTGGTCATTGTTTTTCTTTCAATAAGCTAATAATAGCCAACGGTGAAGAATTTATTTTCATAGAATGTGTTTGTGCAACGATCGAATAAAAATTTGTTTATTACCACCACTGAACAATCGGCAGGATGAATATTCTATTCAATTCAACAGTTCGTTTCCAACAATATTTTGACAGTATCAGAATTATTTGTTTTAATGAAATAAAAAGTGACAGTATATAATATACATAGCCTGGAAATTTTACAACAGTGAAAATGATTTACAAAATGTTATAAAAGGAAAACCATGTACAACATTGTTACCATCGGATACAGATGTGGCATTCATCACAGTGAACTATCGGTGCATTATTCTTCATACATTTGAGAGATTGTCAAAGAAGATCAAGTCTTCAAGCTTACAAATGCGAAATTGGGACAAGCCAGATGTACCCAAACTGGTCGAAGAAAAACATTAAAACGTGAATTTTTAAAGAAGAATGTTTCATAATGCCAAAAGTCAACAGAAGTCTTGAACCTTGTTTTATAACTCCAAAACTCTAATATATGGAAGTTATCTCATAACACCAGAAGAAAAATGTTTGGACAATATTTCATGACACCAGAAGCCAATTGCTTGAACATTGTTTCATAATGATACCACAAGTCAAATGCTTGGACATTGTTTGAAAACACAAGTCAAATGCGTGGACATTGTTTCATAATGATAATACCACAGTCAAATGCTTGGTGATCGGTTGAAAATCCCACAGTCAAATGCTTGGACACCGTTTGAAAACACCAGAAATCAAATGCTTGGACAGTATTTCATAATAACAAGCGTCAAGTGCTTGAACATTATTTGATTTCAGTATTAGAAATTTGACTGAAGATATATGAAAGAAAAACTGCTTCGAAAATAGACTATCAAAGTGGTTTGAAAGTGACAAATCTACTTCCTGTGATGTTCTAGCCTCTTGTGTTCACAGAACATTCTTTCACTACAAATGGGACAACTGTTATTTTAGACAGTAACTAATTTGAAATGTAAATAGATGTTCTATTCCTGTACATTTGTTACATGTTAAGGTGCAGTTTCTTACATTTGCTTGAAATAATTTGAAGTGTAAAACATTGTATATATTTTGAAGAGTCCAGTATTTAGGAAATGTGTGCATGCCAAAAAATTGATACGTTTCATGTCATTTTGGAGTACCCAACAATGCACTTAGATGAAGTACTTTAAAATACTACTGTTAAAAGCAGCTCTTGTCCTGTCTAATGACAGTGATTAATACATATTCGAACCATCGTGAGCAAACTTTGAAGGTCAACATACATTAAATCTATTTTGTGATTAGAATTTCTGATATCGGCTCAGTGGGTAGTACTAGAAAGCCATACACTAATATTGACAATTGCAACACCAATTAATTGATTGTTTGAAAAGTGAACAAACCGTTTTCTGCAATAGTTGTACATATGAGTTGACAATCCAGCCTGGAAGACATGACTGAGATGCTTGTTTCAGAGTAGATGTTTGAAGAAACCAGAGGTGTACTTTCAAAGAAGTTCCAGGGAAAGGAGGTATTGCATAAAGAAGATTGAGGTCCAGAATGAAACACTTTTTTCAAATACTATATAGAACTAATGCAGGTTGTTTGTTTGCTTTTCAAACATCAAAGCTTTGAATTCTACTGTGGGTGGTAGAACAAAGGAACTCGTTTAAGTTCCATCACATTGGGCTTCATATTATTACCATAATTTTGTGTCTGCTATACCATGCCATGGTTATTATTGCCAATAATTTGCATTTTGTTCATGCTGAACAAAGTGGTTAATTCTTTAAAATTAGTGTTGTAGCATTTAATGCACGTGCCGTTCGATATTTTGGTGCCGTATATTTTTTTTTTATAATATCTATTCACATTTGGGTATAAGGTGGGCATATTGTTTTTAGGATTTGAGTATTCTAGCAATAAATGGGTTAATGTGGGTTTCTTTCTGCAGTTTTAAATTAAAATTTACGGATAAAGGCCTTTTAGAGAAGCAATCGGTTGTATTAACATTTTTCATCCGTTTGATTTGAGCATAATTATATGGAGTTGTCAATAGATATTGCTTTGTTTCAGAGTGTTATTTGCATTAACAGCTGTCACAGCAATATCTGATTTCCACACAATTTTATTATAGTTTGCATTAACAGCTGACCTGGCAAGATATTATCTCCATGAGACAATGACGTAGTGAGTTACATCTAAAAACTGATCTCATATTTGATACCATAGCATCTGCTTAATAAAAATTGCCAGTTTGCAAACTGCTTAACCTTGGAATAGTTTGCATATGGTCATAAAAGAACATTTAATTTAACATGTTGCACAAAATATAACTTGCACATTTAACTTCATACAACTGCAAAGTAATATGTTCAAGGAAGAAACCTCTTAGCATGTTAATCTACCGAGTTTTGTTTACCGGTATGCAGTCTAGAGGTAGAATGTCTGCCTGTGGTGGGATGGGTCGTGGGATCGATCCTCCACAGCGCAAGATATTTTATGGGCCATTTTCCATTTCAGCCAGTGATGCACGACTGGTTTATCAAATTCCGTGTTGTGTACTATCCTGTCTATGGGATAGTGCCCATAAAAGACCCCTTGCTGCTTTTTGGTAAGAGTAGCACATGAAACGGCGACAGCAGGTTTCCTCTGAGACCATGTGTCAATATAACCGTCCAATAACCACTGATTTATAATCGATGTGTTCCAGTGGCGTCGCTAAGCAAGCTATTATATTGTATGTTCCTTCCATAATTATTTAGTAGATTGACAGAACTCACTAGGCTAGCTTGGCTTTACAAATATTAGAATAGGCTGTATTTTCTGGAATATTTAAAGGCATCCGTGAAACTTATAAAGGGGGCAACAAAGTCTGTTATTAAACCCTATATAAAAAGCCAATGGTTGATGGAAATAAATTAAAACTATTAAAAATGGTTTTATATGAAGCAGATTACTTTGAAGAAAGAAGATTCTAAAAAGTGATTGCTGCCTGATAATACATTTCAAATGATGCCAACAACATATGGCTGAGCAAAAAGTAGTAATAGAAACCTATTTACTCATTGTGTCGGATATTGAGTTCTGTTACAGATAAGTGTTCTAGCCTAGATATGTTATTGCATGTTTTTCCTCTTTTTAAAAACAAATTAATTTAGCAAAACAATCTGAAATCTACAATATGTTTCCACTATTGCAACATGATCTGAATTATATTACTAATATAAAAGTAAACTGATCCCATTGCTACGGCATTAACTCATTATTAATATTTACAGCCTTATGCTGTAGTTTTCGATCTTGGTTTTTGTCATGTTAACAGTATGCATCTGCTCAGTTTCCCTGCTTACTTTTGAGAATATTTCAATGTCGCAAAAATAAAAGTGACTGCATAAGAGCATCCACCTGAGGTGGACCCGCTGGATTATATCCCATTCCAACCAGTTATCCTAGACTGGTCCATCACAGGCTGTGGGAAAGATCCCTTGCTGTTAATCGGTAAGAGTAGCAGTGAGTTTTCTCTGTGACCAAGTGTCGATATATATATATTAACGTGTGTTGGACATCCTTAACCGCTGATTAATGAGTGGCGACGTTAAACAAACATTTATTTTATCGCCATAAAGTGATTACAATTCTATTTATCATAATTTAAGGGTTTGTCCCATAATCATTTTCAGTATGTTTGTGTGCTGTTTGTATTCCACCATTTTAATTCCTGGTACCCACACAAAAAAAAGACAATTACAATGCTTCCAGAAATAAGAAATTTACTTTGATTTCTATGTAACCGTGCAGGCCCATAGCCAGGATTTTGTGGGGGTGGGGAGCCGTTTAGGCTTAACGAGAGCTTGACTATTAAAATATTGAAAAGAAAAACCAAAAATTCACCGTTGTGGAGGAGGTTTTGATGACACCTCCATTGGCTACGGACCTGCCATATGGGTAGATCTGTTTGGCTTTTTATTCGTTTTCCTCATGAGTAATGTTTTTTTCTGATTCCCCCATAATATTGCCACTTTAGAATGCTGGTAACAGTAATTGAGCTTTTTAAATAATTTTGATGCACATGACTATTGCACCAATTTAAATGGAAGAGAAATGTACTTGAGCAGAAGGCTGCAGTAATTTTAAACCAACAGCAGCTGCAGGGAATCGGAGCCAAACATAATTTCAATAAACATGTATACAACTTACAATGTAATGATATTGAATTTAAAAACCGTTTTAATAACACCACTGGACCACACCGATTAATGTCAAATATTTTATTACGACACTTGTTTTCAGAAAAATTCAGGTGCTGCCAGCCACATGGGCTAAGCTGTTTGATAAGCAGCAAGGGATCTTTTATATGCTCTCCCTTTGATGGGATACTTACTGTAACCACTGAACTAGACCCTACTCCCAAGATATTGTATATGGTCAAGAATTTAGAAATGAGCTTTTCACATTGTTTTAGCATATAATTTAACAGCTGTTTAACAGAATTTTCTATGCCTTCGGGTTGAAAATACTTTCAGATTGTACCAACTTTACACAAATCATGTTTGACTGTGAACAGGGTAAACTGATCAAGAGTTGGACAGCAGTAGTGTTGTATGTAACGGCTAATATTTATTTATTAGCGCTCGTAAGCAATTGCATACAGACCAGTAATTTGGTTTTATGTATTAGCATTTAATTGGTAGAAGTACAGTGCAAAATATGATTATTTCAAAACAAGACGCTGATCCATACACTTTTAAATCTGACAAAAATTTATTATGTGGGTTGAATTTGAAACAATTCTATGCATGCTTATTTATAAACAATATAAAATAATCTTGAAAACTATTAGTGTTGTAAAATATGTTCCTTTGTGTTTATTACTGCCTGTGGAAGTGGATAAAAAATTTAAATAATATTAAAAATCACCAATGATCCATTTCCCTTCAAATCGCATGTATTGTGGAAAACCATGGAAATAAAGCTAATATATTGTCCGCATGATCATCTTCCCCCATATTATTTACCTTTACTTGTTTTGAAACTTGTTGAGATGAGTAGCATCCATGGAAATCTTAGTGGGATTATTCCAAAGATCCATGTTTTATATAAACAAATGGCAATATTTCAATAATCATTGTCACCTAATCAATGCATATTCACAAGTTTTGATAGACAACGTGAACATTATAAGTACTGGTATGTTTAAAATTATTTACTAACAAAACTACTATAATACCAACAACAAAAGAATGGTACTATAATAATACTGTTTATAATGCTGAAATGCCAAATTGACTTTATTACATAGTGTTTTAACAACGATGATGGTTGACTGACTCATCAGTGATTACCAGAATAAATGGTGATTTGGGTAATCGAAAATTTAGGTTAATGCGAAATATACTTCTATATACAAGTATTTAGAACTGTTATTCTGGTAGAAAACCCATTTAATGAAAATTCTGCTTAATTCTATCAAAGTGCTAGGGCCTCATTCTACATGCAAGATGACTTGCTTTAAATATAAAAAGTCAAAGCATTACTCATTTGAGATAACATCGACCACAATAGCTTTGATCAGCTGAAATATTTTAAACTTTATATCAAATAAATAACAATAATGTTTAATGACACCACATTGATTATTAATCTATGGTTATTGGATGTTAAATGCACTTGGTCATAGGAAATCTGATGCCGCCACACGGGCTACTCTTCGAATAATAGCATGGGATCTTTTATGTGCACTTTCCAACAGATAGGATAACATACATCACAGCCTTTGATCATTATTGGAACAGGAAATGACCAAAAAGGAGGATCGATCCATTAACGGGGATCTTTTATGACCACAGACCGGATACTACACACAATAACTTTATGAACCAGGCATTTATCACTGGTTATGATGGGGAAATAACCCGACTGGTTCACTGAGGAGGATCGATCCGTCTACCTAATGAACCTCATAAATTAGTTTTTGCCCTGAACTACGCTCGCTCAAACTTTATGTGTATGCATATACAAAAGATTTTAATTTTCTCTGTCTTGACCATTTCGGCATCTGAGTAAACCGGAATTCCCTCTAAACCGAACATATTTCAAAGTCCCAAACAGCCTTATTCGCTGTATTTAAACCTCGGTAAACCGGACACTCCTCTTAACCGAACATTTTACTCTGTCTGGCGTGTGTTCGGTTTAGAGGGGTTTCACTGTATAGTCAAGCTGAGAAAGTATATAGTGGACTGAAGCAGAATCTAGCTTGTGGTTAGATTGTCGACAGAATATCAAATGATTAATTTGTTTTTCATTCTGACTTGTTGCAAGATGTTGGAAGTGGGTGAAAATTGGAAAACTTTTTTATAAACATCGAAAATTAGGTGGGACATTGCTCTGTGACCCTTTATTTGAAGGGGCGAAACGTAGTGTAGAGGTAAAGTGGCGGGAGGGATCGAGTCTGGGATAGTGCACAAAAAAGACCCCTTGCTGTTATTCGAAGAATAGCTTATGTGGCAGCAGCGGGTTTCTTCTTTGACCATGTGTCAATATAACCATGCATCTGGCATTCAATAACCGCTGATTTATAATTGATCTGTTCCAGTGGCATCGTTAAACAAGCAAACTTCATGTGTTATCTCTTTAAGGCTAAGTTTTTTGTGGGAAAGTATATAACCGATACTTTCTTGCTAATAATAAGAACGAATAAATTTTTGATAGCAGCAGACTGGAGAGCATGTCTCAAATTGACTGCACTCTAATTTTGACGGGAGCAGGATGTAGTCTAGATGGGTCGAAGGATCGATCCTCCACAGTGCAAAACATTTTATGGGCTATATTCCGTTCCAGCCAGTGTTACACGACTGGTTTATCAAATTCCATGGTGTGTGCTATCCTGTATGGGATAGTGCACATAAAAGACCCCTTGCTGTTTTTCAGTAAGAGTAGCCCAGTGGCGTCATTAAACAAACAAACTTTTATCTTTAAATATCATCTTCATATACAAGAGTGTCTACCTGAGGTTCGATAGGTCAACAGATCAATTCTCCTCAGTAAAACAGTTTGTTTATTTCCCCTTCCAATCAGTGATCCATGACTGGTCTATCAAAGGCTGTGGTGTGTGCTGATCTGTCTGTGGGAAAATGCTCATAAAAGATCCCTTGCTGTTATTTTGAAGAAGAGAAGCCTATATGGTGGCAGCGTTTTTCCTCTGTGACCATAAGTTTCAACAGAACAACAGAACCGTGCATTTGACATCCAATTACAAATGTACCGCTGATTAATAATCAATGTGTTCCAGTGATGTCATTAAACAAACAAACTTTATACTTCACATCAGTCCAATACATGTATACATGTCCACATTGGGTGGGGAGGGTAAAAGCAATGTTCGGATTGCTTTTCATGAAATAAACATCGATCCACAGTTGATCAAAGTGTAATGTTAGGATTAGAATGGGAGGAAGGGGATCAAACCCAATCCTAACATTAATTTCAGTCATGGGCAGACAGTCGAGTCAGCTGGACTATGTGTCCAGGTCAGACATGCTTGAACCTCAACTGGATAAATAAGTTATAACTAACTAACATGCGACCACCCAATGAAAAGCATGCCAGTCCTACATTAAAATCTGGTTCACAAGCTATTGCCATTTTATGTACATCCACAATGTACAATGTACATGTACATTTTGTATGTACGGCCATTAAAGTAGAAGTTATTGAGCTTGTTTGTGTGGTCATGAAACTATACTACCATGTTTAATCTTTCCAGACAGCTGTAGCCAATTGATGGCGATATAATAGTGTTCAACCTCCGCTTCAAAGGCAGGACATCTAGGAATTGTAACAGATGTCACAGGTCAAAAGATTTTGAAGTCGGGAACAATGGATTAAGATCAATTTAAAGATTTTGTACACATCAGGCCCGAAAACCAAACTAAGGCTGGAATGAAAACCTGTAAAAACTTGTGTGTCAAACATTCAAAGGACATGAAAGGGTGAACACTTTTTTTGCACCACGAATACGATAACTAAAATAATTTTGTTTGGACTTTTAAAATAAAATTTAAAAAATGGTTTGAACAGTCAAGCATGTTTTAAGCACTCACTAAATGGAAGTAAAATTGTGCACATTAAAGACTGATTCGAGTTTTAAGAACAATGTCAGACTAGCAAGCAACTGAGCATTAACTACAGTATAGGAAAAATATCAAAATGATAAAACAATATCTATATGCAAGAGTGCAGCTATTTATTCAACAAAGACATGATTGTATACACACAAATTACTGCTTATACAGTGATGACACCATCCTTGCGTTCAATAGCACGAGCGTTTTACTACCGATACAAACAATTTTACTGGTACCGATCGTGTACTATCATATCACATTCATTTATATTAGATGCAAACATCGGTGTCAAAACGTTTTGTGTC
>JAUTCZ010059715.1:0-18304 GCA_032273805.1 Melanodrymia brightae | reverse complement strand
TGCTTCCATCAGAAAACTGTTCAAACACACCTGTCATGGGCACAACCTCTGACTTCGCCAGAGAGTTCTGTCCACGATAGGAAACTGTATTTGGTGTGTCAATGGTATACAGTGTATATATCTATTTAGTGGATGGTCCCGTTTGTTAACATTTGATCCAAGTTAAAGTTCTACATCACAGCAATAAGTTGACATAAAAATGGCCAAATCTGACCAAATTTCATGTACCCACTTATCATAGTTAAAGGTAACATCCTTGTAAATATATTCAAGTGCAAGATCTCAATATGTGTGGTTAAGTTCCAGGTTAAATTGTTGGGAACAGCCATAACTGAACTAACCATTGATTTGCCAATCCTTACAAAACTGTCACGATACAATTATCCAGCGGCCTGCATTTAAATGTATCCAATTTTAAGGTCACACAATTTTAATTGTTTGGTTGAAGTCCAAGATCAAGTTTTGGAGTAGTGCAATAATAAAGCAATTATTATACAACTTTATAAACACAAACCCCATGGGTTAAGTAAATTATAGCTTATAGTAATTATATCAATTGGTGATAAATGTGTCACAGGTCATAGCACAGACTTATAGTTCTCTGTTTCATTTGAATGCCTTGAATTAACAATAGCTGTTCTATACCTAATTCATTTTTTTGTGGCTTGTGAAATATTTACCGGGTATGTTAATTATGTTATTTTGGTGTCCAGAGGTCAAATGTCAAGTGCTAAATGGCTAATGTTTCTGCCTAATTATTATGGTCTTTAGGAAAGTAACATTTGTTTAAGAGGTCTGTTTAATTTTGTATTTTAATTTCTATTTAATTTCATGTGTTGTCATCACAGTGCTATTTTTCTTTTGGAATCTATCATTAAATATTTTCAACATGCATGTAAAATTATATTTTGCATCTGCTATCCTTGTTCATTTGATCCATTTCCATGTTATGTCCTATCTATTCTGTATGCCATGTCTACTCTACTGTCTGAATATTAAAAAGACTGGACAGGCTGTATTTTGTCTCCCCTATTTTTATATCTTTTACTGTTTGGCGAGGGCTTTACTAAGCAAACAGTTATTACTGAAAGTTGTCTACAATTGCTGACTTGTATCCTTAAAGATTACTGCGAGCATCTTTTCTTTACTGAAGGATTAATGCATTCACCAGGTCCTTCGCATTTGCTGTGTTCGTTGCGATGGGTTGGTGAGCTTTAAACTTATGGCACAGGTACTGGCCGATATTTTTAAATACATGTATATTTGCATGCAACTTTATTTTTGTGAATTCTTACAAAATTATTCACAAATATTGTTTTTAGTTATTTTATTGTGTAAAGCAAAATTATTCACAAATATTGTTTTTAGTTATTTTATTGTGTAAAGCAGTAGAACTAGTGATGGGTATTGGTGGAATCTTCATTTTTGATGGTTGGTTGTATATAACCAACTGATAGATACGTTTTCTGTGGTTACAAACTAAAGTCGCTTATTTAAAAACAAATGCAACGAAAGTTTGCTAAGCAGGGAGATAAAAACCAACAGTTTTATAGAATGATGCAAGCCAAATTAATGTTTTAAAATCTGAGTGATATAAAAAGGAAGAAGAAAAAGAAGGGAAAAGATGATTGATTGATTGATTGATTATTTAACTTCGTGATTGATAGTCAATTGATAGTCATAATTGATATTAGGTAAAAACTAATTCTGGATTATAATCGATCATTTTGACACATTGAAACATTTTTAAGGTAAAGGTAAGGTTATGGTGACAGTCAGCCTTTAAACTGTGTCTTTGTACTTGCTTGTAGACTGTGCCCAATTGGAGGAGGGGAGGGGGAGGGAGGGGAGGGGGAGGGAGGGGTGATGGGGTGCATGAACATCCAGTGCACACCCTGAAAACACGAAACCAAGAAAGGAAATAATTCTTCTTTTCATGTAACTAAGAAAGGAACGAATTCATTTTTCACTTTTGCCTTGCCTTTTCACACACAGATACACTGGAACACACCTACACTCGGAACACACACACACACGCTTATTACCGAACACCCACGGCTTCACATATAAGCTTGATGGAGGAATCAATAATCATTTACTGCTGTATGATAGCGCCATCAAACAGTGTGTGTCATGCAGCATGGTCATTGATGTGGAAGCACCTGTTCTTGGTGCAGCGACGACCGACCGACCGACCGACCGCGTGGTGTGGTGACGACGCTTGACTTTCATTTGTTGCCAGCATTCGTCAGGCCAGGTCATGCATGGCATCAAGTAATTACCTGAACACGCTGATTACAGGTGTTTGACTGGTGCCTATAAAAGCAGGGGAGTGATATATTTTGAGAACTGAATGGAAATTGTATGTGACTTACCGTGGGACCTTTGCATGTATTTCTAAAGTCTTTTTATTGCAGTTGTCATTACTCTGGGTGTGCTGTAACATTGCGCCTTTATGTCATAATTCAATTTTATCTTGTATTCACAAAAGAAGTCATTGAAGAGCTTTCTTGTATACAAATGTCGTCATAAGGAGTGAATAAAGGATGCAAACAGGGTGTTTGGAAAAGGAGAACGTAAATGAGTTTCTGGCACAAAGAGAACAGTTTCGGAGAAAAATGCAGAACATTTTGCATTCATTCGAGTACATGATTTCGTTTTGTCAAGTCCTTTTTGATGCTTTATGTTCAATGTTGTATGTCGTTTTCCACTTATGCGAAAATGTCATTGACTATTATAAGCGTTTCATTTACTATGTCCTGCTCCAATTGTACTTATTGTACATACAACACCCATCCTTGAAGAATCGTCTGGGATAATATATACCTTTTTATTTGCTTTTTGAAAGCGGCAATATGTGAACATCTGCACCATTGTTTTCCTTATTCACCTCTTCAACAAGTCAAAGATAATTTCTTTCAATATTTCTGTACTTGTTAGTTAACAGTATTGGATTCGAATAATATTCTTCATCATTTAGTTGCATTGCAAAAGCCATAAATACATTGATTATCAACTTAAAATTGGAGTAATTTCACATCCTCATGCTTTTACAGCTAAAATAACATTTTACATCTGTACTTTATTAAAAAAAAAAGAGTTCTATAATGTGTTTGTTTTTTCGGGTTTATTGAGTCTAAAGACAATGGAACATAAATTTATCTAATTCTTGTTAAAAGAAATTAAGCAATGAGTTTTAACTTCACTGTCAAAGCATTTGCTGAAAGTTTTATTGTTGACTTTGTCAATCAGAAATTTTGATTGCACTGAAGACGGCTGGTATAAGTTAATTTTGCCTCAGCTTTTACGTCAGCAAAACTAAATGATTATGCCAATTGTAATTAGCTGCTTCAAGGCTATTTTTTCCGTGCTCTATTAAAGAAAAATTCCTGGAAAGATTATTAGGTAAACTTAAGATGTTCAAAATGAGGTAAGCTCAAGTGTAAAATTTATCCCTATAGCTATATGGTAATATGCAGACCTATAGTCTAACATTAAAGAGAGTGAAATGAAAATGTCTGGAATTCCTTGAGAAGCTCTATTTGATGGCTTGGCTGGCTGGCCCTGGAATGCACGGTTGGTCTTCTGTCGGTCTTCAAGCGCCAGCTCCGACCCAGGTAAATTTATAAATTGAGGAAGGTTTGCAATCAACACTGAACTCAAAGCAGGCTCTGTAAATTGTGAAGATTACAGGCTCGCTGCTGTTTGAAGTGAATATGGGTAGAAGCAACTGTTTGCCTGGTCTCATTTGACAGCCAACAACATCCATGTTTACTGGCTGCAGGGTTTGATGGAGAGTGCATGCGTGCTGCATCGGTTTGCTTCTATCTGTAAATGAGAATGCGAAGAGAAGAAGTTTGGTGGAGCAACTGATAATTTTAGAATTTCGGTTTACAATTACATGGGTGTTTCTTTATAAACTAATTGTCGTGTGTATTGAAAAGACATGCACTTTGCACTTTTTTACAATTGAACTATAGCTATAAAGTTGTTTGTTTATAACGGTACCTCTGGACCACATTGATTAGTATGGTTATTGGCTGTCAAATGCTTGGTTATTTCGGCACATGGTCTCAGAAGATACTCACTGCAGCAGCATAGGATACTCTTACTGAATAACAGCAAGGGGTCTTTATATACACTTTCCCAAACTCCACTTTGAGAACTAGTCCTGGCATTGAAAATAACTCAACGGGTCCACTGAGGAGTATCGATCCTGTGATCTCATCCAAAAGTATACAAACATGTCTGTATCATATGTCCCAAGTTAATGTATCGTATCATGGACTATGCATCGCAATACGATACTGTATCGTGATATTGTTACAGCTCTAGTTTGATTAATCCTCAATCACTCAGACCTTGAACAAGTAATGTAGGCTAATTACAGTGCCACATCCCTACCCACAAAGCTACTAGTATAACAAGACAGGCTCTGAATGTAGAGACCACAAAATCTGTTATTTTCATTAACAATTCAGTAGAAAAATTATCTACAATTAATGATGTCATTAAACTTCTCCCCTTTTGTGTTATTTTTCTTCATATCCTGTGCTCTTGACATCCTGGTATGTCAAAAGGCGTGTAATGCTCCATCATGTCTATGGACAGGGCATATCACATGTGTACAAATAGCATGCCTCACTTCCCAGACCCAAAACACAGACTGCTGTAAAAGCAGACTTTTGCATTTTACTTGTCTGGGAACAAGTAAAAAAAAAAATGTTTTGGATAGAATGCATGTCACTTAGAGAGGTCATCGACTTCGTGTTATCTCAAGTCTCCCATAAATTTTAAAAAACGATTGGGAGATTGGCATGGATTTAACCAATTTGTCACTAATGGTCACGAAGCATAGAGGAAAACATATCTGAATGAGAAACAAGTGAAGCAAGAGTTTGAAGAGTATCAATTAACATGTTCACTCTGTGGTCAAGAGGAGATGTGACAGGCAGTTGTTATTTCAATCTGGACAAGTACATTTAAACATTTCAATACCCCTGCATTATATTAGTTAAGAGTGTGGCATAGCTCAACACAAGCATGTCTGAGGTGGGTGAGGTCAAAGGTTCAATCCTCCTCAGTGGACTCGTTGGATTATTTTTCATACTAAACCGTAGTCCTCGACTGGTATATCAAAGGCTGTGGTGTATGCTGTCCTGTTTGAGAGACACCTGATATATAAAAGGATGTGGTGTGTCCAATCCTTTCTCTGGGAAACTGTGCATAAATGATCCATTGCTGCTAGTCTGTAAGAGTAGCCTATGTGGTGGCAGCAGGTTTCTTCCTAACAATTTGTTTGATATCCAATATCCAATTACTATTAATTAATATGCTCCAGCGTTATCATTAAACAAACCAATAGCAACTTTCAACTGTTTATAAGTTAATTAGAACATGGGGTTGTAGGATCTCGTTTTACATGCCAGTTCAGGATGGTTCAAAAGGACTTCTGTGTGCTTGAACATCCGCTCATTTTACTGTAAGATCTTTCTTACCGAATCCCATTCGTTGCACCAGACCCACCACCATGCAGTGGCCCACGCAACATGGCACGTCACAATTTACTCACAGACCACATTCTTTGGCAGGTGCATCTGGACGTTGGTGCATGCCATTTGCGATATTGTGTATTGATTTTCAATGCTGTATTCGAAGATTTTTGTGCGAAACCCCTTCAAGCCTCTCTAGCACCATCTCCTGTCTCTTTGAATTGGCGTTCCCCTCTTGACAAATAGCAGCACATTGCACATGCATGTGGTTTTCATTGCCGAGCCGACAATAATGAAATGTAATCTATTACTTTCACCCATGCCTGATGAGCATGGGGCGAGACTAGAGGGGCAATAGCATCATTGACTGAACTTCTTATTCATATAATTTCCTCCTCGCTTTTTTCTTACTTACCTCGCACAAACGCACTCCTCAGCTTGTTTTTCACGTTTTTCTTATTACTCTGGGTCGCATTCTCCCCCAAACCGCAGTGTTTCGAGCATTACTTGACGAGAATATAATTATTTGTTATTTTGCACGTGTCTGATGGTGTTGTGGTGGTGCACACTAACTGGCAGTCGGATGGGTGGCAGAATAGCAGCATTTGATCATGCAGATAAGCAGCTAAGATGGGGATTGCATTACACTTGCCTAATGCCATGCTAATCTGGTTAGTCTCCTCCACATTCATTAACATACGTTAGCAATTAAATCAGGGGCTTGTTGTCATATTTTGGCTGTGACCGGCAGAAGGCAATTGGCTTAAAAGATATACAACAGACATAGACTGCACGGAGAAATGCTGCAAATAGTTTGATTTTGAAGAGGCCACTACATGTGGCATTGATGGATTTTTATTCTTGCTAGAACTTTGTGCCTTGTATGGTCTGTTTATTAAAGCACATTGTAGTTACATAAAACTTTTTTTATCTATCATAAATGACTTACGTTCCTGACAGAGGGTGCCAATATGGTAGAAAAAAAAAGAACATAAAGTTTATGTCTTTAATGACACCACTGAAACACATTGATCGATTATTAATCAGCGGTTATTGGATATTCAACACACAGTTATAACGGCACTTGGTCACAGAGGAAACCCACTGCTACCACATATAAAACAATAAAGGACAAGTTTGATACAACGATTAATATTACAAATAATTTGTTTGTGACAATTTGTACCACTGTGGCTTACTATAGATAGAAGTTGTTTCACATCAATTCGTAATAATTTACAGGTAAATTAGTTTTCTACTATCTGAAGCACTGTGGTTATACAGGTAGGTTGTTTATGACTATTTGTATCTTCATTGTGTTACGGTATGTTTATATAAACAGTGCTGGTCTGTAAGCAGTACTGACAGTATTATAGTAAACATATTGTTATAAATGTGTTGACCCGAGGTGTTACTAGCTTCAACTGGATACCTACTGGCCACTGATGTGAACAATATCTAATTTTCTATGCCGATTCCCCACATACTGGCAGCCATGCCTTGATTAAATGGCACTTGTCAATCAACTAGCCACGATTAACCAGTGTTAATAATCATTAGTCCATTGTGGCTGTCATTACTCCTTCTTACGTGTGGTTTATTTAATGCATCTTTTCATATCTCTTTTACAGCTATTCCCACTCTTTATGGTCTCTTTGTGAAAAGATTTGTGTGTTTTGCAGTGCGAGAGTTAGCAGTAAATATACGCTTGAATGAAGAAGATTTTCCACTTAGCTGGCCACCGCGATAAGGTCTGCTCATGCCCTGCGTTCACACCACAGGGAGGTCACTCGAGTTTACTGCGGCCACCTCTACACGAATAACATGTCTTTAATACCCGTGAAAACAAAATGTCCAAGTATTTGTATAACACAGAGCTCTCGCTTCTCTTCCTTTCCTTCAAGCCTCTATGTAAAAAGCCTCCAGCATAATCAACAAATGATTTTGAACTGGAAAAAAAAAAAAAAAGTAATAATAATTTTAGCGCTGCTTGCTATTTGTTATGTTATCATTCTTTGTTTTGGTATTTGGTTTCCTATCGAGTAAATTCATATAAAGTAAATTAAGCTAATTATCATTTTCTTGTCATCTGTGAGAAATAAAGCATAAACTTATTAAAGGCACATTCCCAAGTTTTAAGATGAATGCCAACTTATGGGTGCATCTAATGCTATTTGTAATATATTTCTGACTAATAGAACATTATAATTTATTAAAATTAGCATTTACTTACATTTTATTACTTACAATATTAATATATATTATGTATATCCAAAGGCGTTTGTAATAGCTTAGTATAGTCATTGGATTATTTTCTACAATAATTTAGTGTGATACAAATTAATTTTAGACAAAAGTACATATTAAGCTACTATAACAATTTGGATGACCAGAAACACATAGGATATACATATACATGTATTGATATTCTAAGCAATAATATGTAAGTAGATGTTAATATTAATAATAGGAAATGCTCTATTAGCCAGAAACATGTTACAAAAAGCATTAGATATACCCGTATGATTGCATCCATCTTCGAATCTCGGGAGTGTGCCTTTAAGGGGAATGGGGATCTGCATGAAGGGAGATAATTAATATGCCTGTAGCGTCTGTTTGAAATAAAGGCAGACAGTATGCCTGTGGCACCTGTATTAACTAAAGGAAGATAGGCATCTGTATGAATTAAACTTGAAGGGAGGTAATATGCTCGTGGCACCTGGATAAATTAAAGGAATGTAAGGATCTCTTATGCTGTTGTGGAACGGCCTGAGTGTAAATAAAGTTCTGTTCTGTTCTGTTCTGTTGTATGAAGTAAAGGGAGTTAATTAATATGCCTGTGGCACCTGTATTATCTAAAGTGAAATATAGATTTTAATGAAGTAAAGACAGATAATATAAGATTGAAATCCTAGTTAAAACTACATAGCAACTATATAATAGATTCATGACTGTTATATGACTGTCTGATATGTATTTTTATGCTTGAGAGAAAGTGCATCATTGTGCATCATTGAGCGTCTTCTGTAGACCATGTATCATAGTAATCATCTAGTTCAATGACTTGCTGTGTACTTTACCCTTGTATGAGATTATATGCTATACAGTCAAAGCATTTATAACGGCCACCCAAGAAAACTTAAAAATAGTTCTTCTATGAGCAGGCTCCCATTATACACATACATATTAAACTAACATGGATATGTATTCATAACTATAATAGTCTTATAGACATATCTCAAGTGTCCTTTGTACATCAAAATGGCCATTATAGCAAGTTTGATTATACATATATAAAATTATATATAAATTAACGCGTACTATTTGTCGGAGGTTTATTTTTACTGCAACAGTTCCTTAGCTGTTGGTTTTTTGTGTTGTGCTTCAGTTGGCTTCATTGAGTGTCCTGGGGGAGTCCCATCATAGGCTTTATAGTCGGTGGAATCAGGCAGGCCTATCATCTGCTCTATAGAAGCTGGTATTAAGATAAGATAACATCCTCCCCAGGTGAGAGCTTACAGTACAATGTTTCCTGCCATCTCTCGCACTGCTCAAACATATAACTTGTGTAAGCTCATTATTGCTAGTCTTGTGTGTATACAATTTCACAAATCAGAAAAGTTATTAATATTTAAATAATCAGTGAGCAAAGCTTTCAGGTCTAGGACATACGGTGAATGGTCTGTCATTAGTCTTGACAATTTAAACAAAATTCAATCTTGTAAAGTACTTAAAAAATTTATACATGCCCGTTTGAGATAACATGGGAGATTTATGGTATCATGTTTTTAGAGATCATTTTAAAGATGTCTGATGGCTGCTCCATGGTAACGACCCGAGTGATGTAATCAATAGATTGTTCTCTGTAATTTTAACATGGCTGTTCCGTGACGTCATTTGTTCTTGCAACTGGTTCATACATTCAACTTTATCAGATGTAACATGTTGTTTGATGTTGCACTTTCACTATAGCCACTTCCCACATAGCTGTTCATTTGGTTTGATTAAAATACTAGACTTATACTCATTATAAACCATTTATGTTACAACTCATGGTTTTCAAATGTATCTAATTTGCTTTTTCATATTAGACACGTGTAAATAGTATTCTCTATAACTGTAAAATTTTTGCTAGATTAATTAACAGTTGTCCCATTACCTGGATCTAAGTATGTCACAAAATATTTTAAATACATTGAAGGATGTGTTATATTCAACAATGTGTGCTTGAATTCTTTTCAAAATATGCATTCAAATTTTATAGTACACTTCTGGTTAAGTGCTGGTGGCTCTTTTAAAATGTTTGAAGAATTCTTCTTTTCTGTTCAAACAGTTCCCTATTTCTCCAGTTGTGTTCTTATATACACGTAACTGTGAACAAATTGAACCAAATTACAGCAGTCACACACGAAACGATGCGTTGCGAGATATTATTTATATGTGCACACTGAAGTGCATCTGCCTATCTTGTAAAGCATACCTGTAAACTGAAACTTTCGCCTCCAGTTTTTACACTGCTCCGAGAAGCTGTTCCCCGCGAGCAGACTAAAAGAAACCTGAGTTTGGAGAACTCTACAAGCTGCTTCATCTTCTGATTGGGAATGTGCCTGCTGGAAACATGGAAATTGCAGATGGCACCTTGTGAACCAGATAAAAAAATGAACTGGAACTTCATAAAAAGATCTGGGGAGCTGAATATGCCAATCTGATGATCTAAGCGTATGTTTATGGAAGAGGTGCACGCGCCAGGCAGACATTTGGGTCATGGAGGCAAGGTGCCTACCTTTGATAGTAGAAGTTGTAAACAGTTTTATTTTCATAATGTATGTTTTAGGCATGTTGATCAACAATACTTTCTAAACCAATGGGGTTTTTCTGTCGTTTTTACTCCAAGTCTTGTTTTGTATATTCTTGAATAGATTTGTAGATTCACCACACACAACATTTTATTGAAGCTGTATTTTATTAAAAAAAAATAATGTATATATATATTAATAGATATGGAAAACACAAATTGCAATGTTATCCTCCAGTGTGTCAGTATGATGTTCTAGATTTCCACGGTTGTTTTAGGATGGGATGGAAGGTGGCTAAAAGAAAGTATTAGAGATATGAAGTTATGACCTATTCTGGGCTCTGTTAGTCATGCTTAGAATTATTTTTGAATGAACATGAATCATGCAACAGTTGATTTCTATTTGAAGCTTATGAAAATAAATATTACAAATTTCCCAAAATTTCTGTCTACAGCTATTGAAACAAAAAATGTTTTTGGTCGATATGAAAAGACAAGATGTACGATTGACTAGTTTTGCTTGTCATCTGTAGGAAATGTGTATTCAATGTTTATTTATAGTTTACTCTTTGTTTATGGAACGGATAAACTCATTGAAAAGTATATAAATGAATAAATTAACAAACAATAACTGATGGGTTTGTCGTCCTGCAGGAACAAGCCGGGAGCTTGACCTTGGGCTTGTGTGGAGAACAACAGAATGAAGATTTCCAGCTGTTCCCCACTTGTTCCCTTGTTTCTCGTTTAGTCGCTTTAATCCAGTCTCCGCAGTGCAGGGCCGCAGGGACGCAAGTGGCAACTATTAAACTGACCATTGTTCACATGGTCTGGGAATATGGGCCATGAAATGCAGACTTATTGTCGAATGATCCTCTTCACTTCTTCAAAGGCACACTTATGATATGTTGATCAGTTGGCTTTTATGTGGCTCTGAGATAAACACTAGCCACGGACAGTTGTGCTATAAATGATAGAATGATAGTACTATAATGGTAGAAAACATTTCAAGATCGGTTTGTTTTATAACATCTACCAATGGGAGAGGTATAATACTGGTACATGTATAGTCAAACAGTTCAATTCTAAGCACAGACAGTTATGCTGTAAAAGGAAGAATAATAGTACACTCTAATCGTAGAAAACATTTCAATATGTTTTTGGTTAACATCTGCACTATTGGAAGAGATACATGTACAATTCAATACTAGGCACAGACAGTTCCTCTGTAAATGGAAGAATAATAGAAAACTTTGCAATATTTTGTTTATTCTTTAGCATCTGACCACTGCATGATCTGCACATTTTCAGGTAGTTTGGACATTCACACAATCGATAAATGGCCAAAAAGCTATTTTTGAGAGTTTAATTTTCGTCTGGTCAATCTTGTAAAAATTCTACCTCCCCTTGCCAACACAGAAAAAGACTGGCTGAACTAACAGGCCTTAATTACCGGTAGGTGTAACTGAAATGTAGACTTAAACATTTGATTGTGGTGTGAAACCCAGACTTGTAAACAGACCAGATTACATCTGATAGTCCAAAAACAAGAATAAAGTAGGTTTCTGTTTTTTCTGTGGGAAAAAACCCGCTGAAATGAAGTATTCTACAGGTTGGTGTGATATAGCCAGCAGCCGCTATGTAACCAAGTGAAGTTTGCTATTTTTCTTCAAGATGGGATCAGATTTACATGAGAGATAAAGAAAGAGCATTGGCCCAGAAGGTCCACCTTATTTACAGAAATCACAAGTCCTGATGACACAGTACAAGCTGTAGTCTTTGATGTGCTGTTCATGCAGCTGAATTTTGTCTCCCCTTACAAGAACTACAAACTCGGGTGACCTGTCAACAAGCTTGTTCTTTAAAACCTGTTCCTCAACAGATGAATTTCATCTTGTATTGAAGAACACTGAATTTGATGACATAATACACAATGTCCTGTGACGGGTCAAAGTTTGCAGGCAGGTGAGACATACCACAGCCAACAAAGACCACATGTTTTAATGACAAGGTCAACAAGATTTCTTTGAAGCTGCCCTGTATGGTATGCTGTATATTATTTACTTACCCTTCGTTCTCTAATTCTCTTCATATTTGAAATGAATTAGCAATTGCTTAATAGAAATCGGATAATAATGAAGTATTAATTTGATACATGTTTGCCAGAGGTTTAAAACATTTTGTACGATCATAAATCATCATAAATCATAAATCATCGTTTTATTTCTAAGGTGCAATATGGCAATTCAGATGTCTGAGAAAAGTGGGTTGTTTTTATCATGTTTTATTCTTTGTTAAGCACACCACTAGAGCACATTGAGTGTAAAGATAAAATTTGTTTGACAATACTACTAGAGCACATCGATTAATAATCGAAGGCTATTGGCTTCCACATAGGCTATTCTTACCGATTAACATCAAACCAGAGGTCTTTGCACCTTCCTACAGACAGGATAGCACACACAACAGACTTTGACCAACCCCTGGTTGGATTTGGAAATAGCCTAATGGGTTGTCTATTGAGTTAATGTTGAATGGGTGCTTTCACTTCAATGGTTTAGATGTCAACTGATGCTAACCTTTGAAAGCCAGACAACACCTGCCCACATGAAGATCATTGGAGTGCCATGGATAAATATTTACATCTTGTAAATCCTTCATGTTCCAGTCATCCTGTTCTCAAACACTAATAGCTGTCTGTTTACACATTATCAACTTTACATGTCTCTACCATTCTTATGTCCATCTATGAGAATTTTAACATAGTCAGTTATTGAAAAACGCATGCTCTAGAGCACTTTTCAATTGTTAATATTGATTGAATAGAGACCCAAAAAAGTCATTTTTATTTTCATTTAAAAAAAATCAATCTTCAGTGAATTACCATGAAAATGTGTAATACATTTATTCGAAGCTGGAAATTTTCACGATTTTGAAAAAAAAAAATCGATTCATTTGTAATTTTCACATTGCAAAAAACAACATTGTTGTCTTTTTTAACGATTATCATTGCTAGTAAATATTCGCGTGATTTTGCTTTTAAATTACAAGTGCGATAACTGCAAAACATACATGTTGCAAAAAACATTGTCTTTCGATATCATTGCTAGTAATTATTCACGGGATTGTAATTTTCGCAGTTAAATTACAAGCACGCAAATCACACAAAAATCCAGATGTACGAATAACACCCGTTTTACATTAAATTGTTGCATGTGACACAACCTCACTGTGTTACTTGTATCAGTGAATCACTTGGCTTGATGGTTGTTTGTGGAACCTGTGGTGTATCTCTCTCAGCTTTGATGGCTTGTTTGACATTTTCTTTCTACATCCACTGGGAGGTTCCTAGTAAGGAGAACCAACACACCAGGGTGCAGGGCAGTTGGTCAACAAATGCACATACAAGTAAAGATCACACGGTGACCTTTGTTTTGGGTTGGACAGTGTAAAGGAACAAACAGCTTGATGCTTTGATGTGCCATTGCACAATGGAGAATTTGTTTTATGTACACTTGCAGATACTCGTCAGCTCTTGATCACAGACGTTTAGGGAATAGTTTGTATCAGTCGTACACATGATGCAGTTTCGGGAAAGATTTTCTCAACTAGCCAATATGATTTGTTATTTCTTTTGTTTGATGATCAAGTTCGTTGTGGTGAATTTTCATCTGTGGTATGACATACCACAAACAGGTGACATACTGGGGTGGGGAGGGGAAGGAAGTACCTCAAATAGTAAAACCTTTTAATCCATTAGTTGTGAGATGTTATTCAGATGCAAGACTTCAAAGAGAGATTTGTCTAGGATTAGTCACTTGGATCTGTTTGATGAGATTGGGAAAATTAGCACGATTTTAGTCATAATTTGGAACAAAATTAAATACAAATGAAAAAACCCCATTTATCTGCATAAGTAGGATTCAAACCTTATTAAACAAATCATTCTCATTGATATTAAATTCTTAATTATTGATTAATTTAAGATATTGTAAACTAATCTATGAAAAAAAAAGGATTCTCGCAAAATTTGGCAAAAAATGAGACTGTCCTATTGATGTGTTTACTCTCCCTTCCTAATTCAACAATCTTCAATTGGGTTAACAAATGACCGACTTTTTCAAATTTACATTTCATTGTCCTAGCAGTTTTACTTGATCACAGATTGTGTATGCATGTACATCACTGTTAATTAAGCCTGTGTACAGTCTTTATTCCGAGTGTGTGTTCTGGGTGTGTTTCAAGGTGTTTTTATCACCAGAACTCGCCATTCTGTCTGCCATACTCACAATGTTTCTGTACACACGATACCCGATTCATTTGAGCCCTTATCTGCTTACAATGAACATATACTTGGATACAGTCATTGTGGTGGGTTTTTAATTTGCCGTGAATGTCAGGTCCATTATAACAGAACAGTATGGGTTAATCCCCGTGGCATAAATATGAATAGCACATTTAGTGAGCTGGTAGCCCTTAAAGTGTTCTATAGACCCAGTGAGACGGTAATCGCTTGATGAGCCCGCGCTATTTACCGCTTGTTTACACACCATAAACTCGCTTCTATGTTCCCCAACCATGGTGACGATTTCTAAAAGAAACTGATTTTCAACATAAAAAGGAAAAATAATCCTTTAAGTACCCATAATGGTATATAATTTCTATAAAATTTTTAATTGAAATTTTTTAAAAATGTATTTAAAGTATTTTTTTATATATGGTTATGCTTCAGAACATCAGATGTTTGAAGATGAATTTTGTTAAGATTATTATTTAAATTGCAATTCTTTTTTTCTTTATTTATCAACAAGGTGTCTGATTGGGACTGCTTGTATTTTTAATTATACCGTAATAAAATCTTAAACTAAGGTTCGATAGGTCGACAGATCGATCCTCCTCAGTGGATGCACTGGGTTATTTCCTGTTCCAACCAGTGATCCATGACTTACTTGTCCATCAAAGGCCATTGTGTGTGCTATCCTGTCTGTGAAAAAGTGTACATAACAGATCCCTTACTGTTAATCAAAGAAGAGTAGCCTATGTGATGGTAATGGGTTTCCTCTGTGACCAAGTGTCATCCAATAACTGCTGATTAATAATCAATGTGTTCCAGTGTTGTTGTTAAACAAACAAATTTTATCATTCTACCTCATGGAAAATTGCAATCACTCCCCAAATCTTCACGCACAATTAGAGACTTTGGTTCTCCACAGCTTGCAGAGTTTATTTAGAATTATATTTCACTCCCGTTGGCAAATACCTGATCATTTTAAGCTCTGTGATATTTGCACTACCCAACATGTTCTCATTCTATGGAGCAATATAAAACTACTTAGGTAGGGGTTTTTGTTGTCAAATCCATATGTTGTTTTTTTTTTAGTAGATTAAAGCAGAGTTTGAAACATCTTGGTACTCTTTCAGCTTGTTGAACTTGAAGGGTAATTGAAAGTTAATCTGTATGGATAACACAGTGGTCTATTTAGGAGATTATCTCCTTGGATGACGTTTTGTTTATTTTAGATTTCCTAATTTGTTTAGTGTTTGTTGTTGGTATCCATGATCAAAACCACTAGAATAAGTTATCATAAGAGAACTTTTCACCTATACGTTTGAAAAAAAAACATTAAAATTTTATAAGGTACATGGCTTTACTATGTGAACTTATAAACATCATTGCCACATTTTCACAAAATTGTATGTGTAAAAAAAATATATGTCTACATTTTATTTTATTTTAATAAGGAAACATTCAAATAAGTGGTGTGTTTTTTGCAAAATCAGCTTGTTAAACATGGCTTTTAACTTTCTTCCATGGTAAATCTCATATTTGGTTTATCTACCTTATGTTTTTATATGATTCCACACAGAATACAGCTTTTCAACACCTTTCCATAATTATTCCAGCCAAATAATCCCGAAATGTGATCCCTCTTCAGAGAAGATTTTGAAAATATTCATGCTCAATGGAGATGGGGTTTGGTTTCATCATTATTTTTGCCAGTAATAATCAATTTTATGTGGCAACTGTATCATATTGCTTAAAATTAACTCACGGATACCAGAACATGGATACTTCTTTTAGCAGTGTTACTGTTGACTTTGAAGGACAAGCTGCATGTAGATTATATAGGTAATGGTGAACCATTAACTGACACAGTGTGGTGTTTGGAAGAACACTAACTGTGACCATTTTTCCTCCGTGTCTTTGAAGGTCATGCCAGACCTACACATGTTCCTTCCATTCAAATTAAAGCACAGGAACATAACTGTGGCACGTTTAGCCGATGTGTTTGATGCATTGTGTGGGTAAGATGGGACAGGGCAACAGGAGTCCCCCATCTGCTGGTGTAAGATATTAATGTATGTGTTCATGAAAAAGGATGTATAGAAAGTCCCGCTGTTGTCAAGTTCACTTCCTTTTGATTCTTCACTTGCCTGGCTCTACAAATTAGACAGGGATAATTAGATTAAGGTGCTTTATATTAATTACCTCTTCTCTTGGCCCAGCTGACCCTTTCAGCTTTTCAAATGCATGTCTGTTTTTATCCTGAAACGTTTTCACTTTTCGTACAGTCTGTATGGTAATGAAGCAAAAATGACAAAACCGTGCTTCATTAAACCTGTTAAAACACTACTCGCTATAAATGTTTCCAAAATCTTTTATCATAACATCCAATACAGGCGCGTATCCAGAAACTTTAGCATGATTACGTAACCAAACGAAAAAAACATTTAGAAAAAATAGTTTGTTTTTTTTATATTTCAGAAAAAATTGTTTTTTTAGTATTTAAAAAAAGTTCTTGCCATGGTGTTTTTGAACCTGCAAACCCCAGCCATTGATTATTAATCAATATGCACTGATGATGTCATAAACAAAACAAACATTTATGTTTCTTTGAGAGTACATATCTTTTTGATGGTGTGCACTCTTGTTTGTTGCTTTGCCATTTCTTTCCATGCCTGTACATATTGGAAACCATGTTTCTAATGATGCCAGTTTGTTGTATAGAAACATATCCAAGGATTTACAAATGCTGATCGGTCATGTTTTACTCCATCTAGCTGCAATCTAAACACACAGGCCAGGTCCAATGTTCCTCCATCTGATACCTGCACAGCCAAAAAGCCTGCATCAAACGGTGAAAACTGCACGGAGCACTGTGCACACATGCGGGTGTCAATCACTCGCCAGAACTGTGCTGCTTACTAATGGACTGAACAAGGTTACCCGTGATATGAAAATAAATCAAAAGAACTGAAATTGTTACAGAGTTTGTTTCTCCCAAGTGCATTCTTTTTTCTTTTCTTTTTGTTGGGAGTGAATTTTAGCTCAGAAGTTGAGTGTCCATGTACTTGCATGCAGTACGTGAGGTTAACCTTAGAAAAAAATCTGGAAGTGTTCAACGAAATCTGATAGTTCAATAATTCTACAATTGATGACGTAGTGACGGTAGTTCAGCAGAAGAGAATCTACCTGAGGAGGATGGGGACGAAGGATCGATCATCCTCAGTAGGTCTGTTAGGTTTTTCTCATTCCAACCAGTAGTTTGTGACTGGTAGTGGTGGTATATCAAAAGTCCAATTGTGTATATTTAAAACTGCTTAAAATATCTCTTCCTGCTAGTAAAAAAGAGTAGCCTATGTGGCAGCAGCAGGGTTGTTCTGAGACCATGTGTCAATATAGACATGTATGTGTTGACATCCAATAGCCATTGATTATTAATTTATGTACTCCAGTTGTGTCGTTAAACAAATCAACGTTATTTTTTATATAAAAGGCTATGGTTTATATGTACTGTAGAAAAGACCACAAAAATACACCTTGTTGCTTATTGAAAAGGGTAACATATGCTGAGGTGTCATTAACTTACTGGGGTGTAATTCTACAAACTGCTGAGGTGTCATTAAACTGCTGAGATGTAATCAAACAAACTGGTGGGAGATAAAAAGTAAAGTTTGTTTTATTTAACGACGCCACTAGAAACACATCGATTATAAATCGGCGGTTATTGGACGTCAG